>JAPKLX010000002.1:2121746-2182678 GCA_026898415.1 Leonotis leonurus | reverse complement strand
TTCTACTCATCGTACAACTTACCTTGAAAAATTAGGGATCGATCACTACCTAATCTCCACTTTCACTCGATATGAATTTGAACAAAATATTTTGATTTGAATTGGTAATGTGTAGCAATATATAGTGAGTGCACTTAATAATGATGTGTAGTGTATGTATAATTAGTAAAAAATGAGATTCACATTAATAATCATTAATTATGTGTAGTGTCTAGTAAGAGAATATCAGAACCCGTGTTGATATGTTGTGAGAGCAGAATGAGTTGCCAAAAATAAAACATAAAAACGGTAGAAAAATAGTGGACGGACAAATATAATAGAGTAAGAAGAGAAATGGCGGACGGACAAATATAATAGAGTAAGATGAGAAATGGCGGACGAAAGGTTTATTAATTTTAGCTGTGATTATATAGTAAATTATCTATCCATAATTTTACAATTTAGACATTTTGATGGACATAAATTATGATAGAAGATGCTTATCGATCTATGGCTCCTTGTGATTCAAACCAAATATATTATTGAATTGAATTATTATTTTAAGGGAATGGTTGGTATATAGGATTGATATTTAGTATAAATGGAATGAATATAGAAAAGGAATGAACTAATTCATCATATTTTTATGGTTGATATTTTTAAGGAAGAGAATGAAAATATATATATTTTTTAATTAAATAGCATTATTATAATAAAAGATCAAATTTATCTAAATTTTAAAAATTAAGTTCAGATTCAGTTCAAAAAATAAAAATAAATTCAAGTTCAGTTCGTTAAATAAATTCAAGTTCAGATTGTTTATTATTCGATTTAATAGTGAATTCAAATTCGTTATATATTCGAGTTTTTACTCAATAAAAAAAGTTATTTAAATTATTTGTTACTAATATACCTTTTATATTAATTTCACAAGTTCATAAAGTAGTTTGTAAGTTTGCAAAATATTCGTGAACATTTCTAACACTACAACAAAACTCTTAAATAGTAACATTTGAGTCTAACTATTATGAGTGTCACAAAAATTTAAATGCATGTTATTAAAATTATTAGTAACATTTAATGGTATAGCTAATTTTGTGTAGTAACACTATCAAATACATGTCACAAATTATTATTTAATAGTTATACTTTTAAATATTGTCACTAAAAATTTTAGTGACATGCATTAAAATTTTGTGACCCCAATAATAGTTGTACTCAAAGTGTAACTATTTGAGAGTTTTGTTGTAGTGGAACCGAATATCATTAGTTTTGAAAAATATTTTTTGTTACTACCATCGTTGGTTGTGCAAAAAATCTACTTAAAATTTATATTGATCGATTTTCTTCATTTGACCCAATAGACTAAAATCGGCCCTGTCAGCCAACTTGACCTAGCCCGCATGAAATTTCCAAAATAAAATTAATAAATTATTTCTAGAAAATAAATAACAATTATTTTTTTCAAAATTCAAAATAATTTTCATTCCTGATAATTGAGAATAACTAATACCAAAGAGTAGTGGAAGGAATGATTAATCTTATATCCAAGGATTTAGTGATTCCTTCAGGACTGATCATTCCTAATTTTTTTTTTTTATATCAGCCACAAAATTAGGAATGGAAACAGGAATAGAAATGACCATTCCTGGACCATTACTGAATTGTAGAATGATTCATATATCAAGATACATCTCATGAGCATTCTGGCTAATTTAGTTAACGCGTTCACGTATTTATTTTATTTTACCATATCGTTGCATTTAGCTAGGAATGATAATTACTCTGCGGGTATCTGATGGTATCGGATACGCGACACTCATAGGTATGGATTTAAGAGATATTTAATATCCACAACTAATGACGTGCACTTATGACGTGGATTTATGACATTTAAAATCCACGTCATAAGTCCCGATTTTGTGTAAAGTCAAATTTATGTCAAAAATCGAGTAAGTACTAAAGTTCATATATTTTAAACAATATTTTAAAATTCGTGTTAAAATTAATAAAATGTGTAATGTATTTTAAATAATTTAAAATCCACGTTAGATAAGTTGTGCCACGTCAGTTTCGATTTTTGTATAAAGTCAACATTATGTCAAAAATTGAGTAAGTAATAAAGTTCATGTATTTTTTTTAAACAATGTTTTAAAATTCGTGTTAAAATTAATAAAACGTGAAAAGTTCGTATATTTTAAAATCAATATCCCTTAATATTTTTTAAGCTTAAGGGGAATAGAACATCTCAGATGTGATTATATAACTATTCGAAGTTCATAATTCAGGCAACAAATTTGAACTCCGAATAAAAATATTATAAATATGAAAACGTCAAAACTACAAAAATAAACCTACATGTCACTATTCAATTCAAATATTCTATTATTTAATAGCGTGACATCTTCTAATCATATCACATGTCACGATCTTATTAATATAATAAAAAAACGCGACACTGTTAGACAATAGATGATCTCATTCATTCATAGGAGCCAAAATCTCTCTCCCCATCGCACGCACTCTCACATATGTACACATATATATAAAGTGGAAAATATAGTACTCCTAATATAGTTGTTATAAGCTAGCACAACACAACATGTCAACAACACGAGTAGATTGAATAAATTAAATGAATGAAATGAGAACTAATCTTTAGATAGGAAATAGAAATCAATTTGGATTATTGATCTTTATATAATCTATGGTCCAAATTAATTATGCATCAAATTAATGCATAGTAATATGCATTGAAGTTATAATGTATTAGTTAATAAATAAAAATGCATTATGATGTTATGCAATAAGATTCTACGTGTAATGGATCAAAATAATGCGTATCATGTATAAATTTTAGTTCCTATATAATACTTGATTCTAACCGGATACTACTCATATATATATATATATATATGGAGTTACCTTTGAGAATTGTACAATCTCCTCCATTATATACGACTTAATACAATGCGAGTGTGACCTCTTCCTTCCAAGTACTTATTAGTTAGTTGCAGTCAATCAAGTTGGCAAGTTGCAATACCTTTAATTATATTTTCATAATGTCAAATTTCATTTCATTAATTCTTATATATACTTTTCTGCTGTGACTAGCGTGGATTTGCCGTACGTTCCACTTTTCCCGGCTTTTTCTTTTTGTGTGTAGATTAAGAAGTATTTAAAAGTTAAAAAATGATTGGATCCACACATTTTAAATAGTACTACTTCCGTCCCAATAAACATGATACAAAATTTTTGGACATGATTATTAAGGAGGGTGTATAAATTTTTAGTGTAAGAGTGATAATGGTGGTAAGGTCTACACCTTTTTAAATGGATAAATTTTACTATTTTAGGAATGTGCCAAACTTAGTGAGACGTCCAAATAAGGAAATTGTGACAAGTTCAGTGGGACGGGAGGAGTACTTCCTATGTCCATTAAAATTGATTTGATTTGACCGAAAAATCTTCATAGATTTGGTCAAACCAAACCACTTTTAATAAGACGGATGAAGTAATTTTTTGTTATTTTAAAAAATAAGTCAATATTAGTAAGATAAATAAAATAAATCAATTTTAGCACGACAAATAGAGTAATTTATACATGTGGATGCCGTCTTCCTTTCCACCAAACAACAAATTACGTGGACCATTATTTTGCTTTAATTTCAATTTTATTTATGTATATACTCTCTATGCAAAAAGGTTTTCATTTGGGGTATATGCATGGTGGGTTTGGGTACGTTTCCCTCTGTAAAATAGAATAATTTGAGCCACATTTTCAAAGTCCATATCATATTATGAGTATATATTTCCCTCCTATGATAATATTTATCAAAATCACTTCACGCAAGATAGCAAGATGCCTTAAAGATAACTTGGTGCAATCATATCATTTTACGCTAAAAATTATATTTTAGACATGTATGTATCGCAAATAAAAATAAGAACATCATTTTATTATAATTATAGTTTAATAAAATTTAATTATTATCAAATTATTCATTTTAGGACTGTTAACTAGAGTTGGCAAAATGGGCTCGGCTTGATGGGCCGGCCCGGAGTTTGGGCTAGGTTGGGTTCGAAAAAAATCGGGCTCTTTTGGCCCGCCCAGATGGCTTGATGGGCTAATCGGGCTTTGGGGCTAAAAAGCCCGGGGTTTCCGGGCCAAAAAGCCCGCCCGACAAAATATATTATTTTTAATTATTATTATTGAATTTGATATTTTGGTGAATTGTATTTGTATATTTGATGATTAATATATAAATAATACATTTATATTTATATAAATATATAAAAATACATTTACATATAATTATTTAAATGTAAGTCTATATTTTATATTAAAAAAAATAAAATTTTAACATAATCTTTAATTTTTGTTATAGTTAAATTTCGAATTGAATCGAATTTTACATATAATATTTTCATTTAATATATTAAAAAATTAAATATTCGAATATTCATATATTTTTTTTATATACTAATTGTTCATAAAAATATTGAAATTCATTAATCAAGTTTTACGTTATTAATTTATTATATTTTTATAATATTAAATATTTATCCGATAGCCCGAAGGGGGCTGGGCTAGGCCGCAATTATAGAAGCCCGATGAATTTCGGGCCAGCCCGACCAGACTCGATAAATGTCATTTAGCCCGGTGGGCCGCCTGACCCGCTATTTTGCCAGCTATATTGTTAACTAAGACTTTGTTCTTTCCATTTCTGAACAAGATCACACAAAACATTCAATATTTTAAATAATTTATATACTATATTTGAAAGCGACTAAAAATATACTTCCTCCGTCCCACTAAACTTGACACATTTTATATTCAACTGAGTATATTAAAATAATAAAATGTGTCAATCTTAGTGGGACGGAGAGAATATTTAATACTATATTTTTCAAATTCACATTTGACTCCTCTCTCACACTAAACTCTTAATATATAGAACGAATATGTATTAACTATCTATTAATTTTTTGTACTTCACACAAAATCATATATTAATTAATTTTAAATTGAGCAATTCATCATTTATTCATAAGGTAAAAGTATGAACATGATGGAGTTTTGATGTAAGGACAAATTACGCAAATATTATTGGAAACATTATGGTTTAGTCTGTAATCTAAACCTTAATTACTATCTTATAATAATAGTTGCCACTTTGACGTGATCAATACATAAATTGGCAATAAACTATAAGTCATGTTCGTGGGTTGCGTTTTTCCATTAAAAATTATTGTTATTACGTACATAATCAAAGTCAAATATTACATATCAGTACCTACTTATTATATAAAAATTACAATAAAAAAAGGTGTACCCTGGGCCATGAAGTTCTTTGACAACTACAAATAAAATCATATTAATCATATACTATACACTCTATTATTCATGACATGTTTGCTATATTGGATTGTTTTAATACTCCCTCCGTTCTAACTAGCTTGGGGCACTTCTTTTCGGTACAGGAATTAAAGAGTTAATGCGTGTATGTTTAAAGTATAAAGTGATGATAGAAATATATATTATTTAAATTTGTGTGTGTAATAAAGATTTTCTAAAAAGGAAATGACTCAAGCTAGTTGGGACGGCCCAAAAAGGAATACGACTCAAGCTAGTTGGAACGGAGGGAGTAATAATTATTCAGTTTCAAAAAAAAAAAAATTTACTTTCAAAAAGTTAATTAATTTTATTGTGCACCACTATTTTACCCATAAACCCATACTCAAAAGTAGAATTAATTAATATGATTAGATGAGTAATATAGTTTTAATAATGTAGCATGCATATGGTTAGGATCATTTACCAAGTTACTCAAAAGTCAAAATAAATAGTTATGATATTTTCCTTGACCGTTGTACGTGTGAAAGTGAAATATGATAACGGTGTAATGATAATTGAAAAACGAGACATAATATAAATTGACTTATCATGAAAGCAAACTTTTTGTTCCACACTTTATATTTTATAATTACATTTTTATATTTTAACAATATTTTTTAAAATTAAATTTTTTTATTTTATTTTATAATGAATCATAATTAGTAATTATATAAAAAAAAATCAATTTTTAAAAGCTATATCCTATATAATATAATTTTGAATTTGTGAATTCTAAAAATTAAATAAAAGTTATATTAAATATTAAAAAATAATTATATATTTTATTTGGACAGAATAAATCCGTATATAATTAAATTAAAACATATAAAATATATATATATATATATATATATATATATAATTTAATTGTGAAACATGAAGCGTAAAACACTAACAGTTAAACATTAAATATCATTCATTAAGTAGAGTGCGTGCAATGGTTCATTCATTCAATACCATAACAAATCTATCTATATTATAAAGCAAAATCTTCCTTCATTAATTTTCCCACCAAAACTTTACTTCATTAAATATATTTTAATTAATTATCACATCTCAAATGCTTTATAACTTAATTAATAAAATAATATTATATGAGGTAGACTTTTCAATTTCCAAAGCAAAAATCTTTTAGCTTCCAAATTTCCATCAAACCACTTTTATGCGTATATTTTTAATTCTCGCTTTTCAAATGCTTTATAAGTTCAAGAATTATTATTATTTATTTAGAAATTGATTTAAAAATTTTACTCCTAATATAAAATTTTAAGACCTTTCATATTCCAGAATACAAAGAGACATTTCATTATAATTATGCAAAGAAATAAACAACATACACACTTCTGCAAATTTAGAAACAAGACTAGAGAGAGCTCCCAAGGTAATTTCCATTGTAAAAAAAATTAAACTACTATGTTTATTGCCTATGTATTTTTCTGCAAATGCAAATAGATTTAGTTTGTGCAAGAATTTTTAGTGTTACTATCATATGTATTTCATGTTATTTAATGTTACTATCATATTAAGCATGTATATATATATATATATATATATATATATATATATTTCATGTGTGCATTATAATATATATAGATTTTTGTATGATAGGGCCACCCTAATTTTTTCTCAAAACAAATTTATTAGGTACTGCTCCAAGAGGTATCAAAATTTGACTTGCAGGCTAGATTTTAGATTGGAATAAAATATTTTATCTTGATTAGGGAAAGATGAAGTTTGCTATTCTTACTTTCAATTATTTACTATGGCATTTAGGTGTATAATATTGCAAGAAAGATTATACTAAATTTTATATCAAGATTGGTTTTGGGAGTTGAGAAAGTAAAATATGTGTGAGTGTGACAATAACAATTAGGGCAGAGATGAGGAGAAGCTTTTTGTGTTTATTTTCTTTCATTTTATATTGATTTTTTTTAATGCAGCAAAATTAGAATGTGATAAAATTATTTAGAATCATATAATAAATAGATTGTGATGTATGCGTGAAATTTAATTATTTCATTAAAGGATAATTTTAAATATAGTCATCAAATCTCTCTTTATATCTTCTATTAAATATATGTACTGTTATGCCTTCCTCATAGCCTCTTTATTATTTATGTGAAAGCAAAAATTGCAAAGTTTTGTTTTTAAATTCGTTTGTTGTCCATCAAAATTCGACGGAATTAATATGTTATAAAATTTATAATTTTAATAATCTTTGACTATAAAATATTGTATTTATTGAAAGATAATGTGTTGGGTTTATTTTGTTACTACAGATACTCCTATTATTTCACCTCTGCAAAAAATGTCACGTTTAAGTTTGTTGACTTGTCACACAAGACAATTTTGTGATTCATTTCTCCAAAATGAATCCGGGGGACCTTCTACAATACCTTCTAATGATATAGCAAATGGCAATTCTTATTTTTCATTTTCTATTGTAAATATTGGTATTATGATGCATAAGTATAAATTTTTTTTATCCATTTGTATTATATAGTAGTTAATAAAAAAAAAGTACATAATATTCTTATATATATTTTATTTTTGTCAGATCATCAGGATTTTGAAGATAATGCTTCACGTACTACAAATGGTAAATGCATATCTCTCATTACAAGATAAATATATTGTATATAATGTATATTATTTTTTAGTATATAATATACATATGAGCATTTAAATTTCATTATATTTTTTTATCCATTGCTCAAACTAATTGTATATTATTGTAGAATATTGGGATATCGGCGATCCAATATATTCATGTGAATTTTGCAAAGCGTTCTTTTGGTATGAAGAGCGATTAAATAAGAGCTACAAAGTCAAAAATCCAAAGTACTCCCTTTGTTGCTTGAGTAGCAAAATCGAGCTTCCACAAATGAATAGACCTCTAAAATTGTTGAAGAACTTGATATGTACGAGAAAATATAATTATTTTAAACATTGAAAATAAAATCTTTTATTTAATAGTATATAGTTTATTTTAAACATTGAAAATAAAATATTTTATTTAGGGTGCGTTTGGTACGTGTGATGAGATGAAGAAAGATAGGATTATTAATGTGAATAGTGTAGTGATTAATAATGTGAATAGTGTTTAATAGGTTGTTTGGTAGCTAGTTTCAAAAAGTAGGATAATTTAATATTCTGTTTGGTAGATATAATTATTAGGTAGGATAACTTAATATGACGTTTGGTAGATAAGATGAGAAGGGATGAGATAATTATTATGTTGTTTGGTAGATAGATTACAAACAAGATTATTAATCACCTATCCCAATTGTTTGTCGGTCGCGCTCATTTGCAGAAGTCAGAGGTGCGAAAATTTTGCATTTCTCTTCATCTCCCTCTAATCCCATATCCCAATCGAACAGAAGTGCGAGCTTCAGGAACTATAAAATTTGGCATTTCTCTTCATCTCCCTCTAATCCCATATCCCAGTTGACAGCAATAGGATGACATCGAATGAAGGTAACATTTCTGGGCTAGGGTTTGATATGAGTGTACTGCCTTCAGATTTAATTCGTAGGGTTGGATTCTTTTATATAACGATTAACCATTTTGCTGAAATTACCGTAGAAAATGAACGTATTAATGTTTTGAGGAGTGCTTTTGTCGGTCTTATTTCTGAAAATGTTGTGTATTAGAGATGAAGGCAAATTAACGTATTTTTGTCGGTCTTATTTCTGAAAATGTTGTCGGTCTTATTTCTGAAAATCTTGTGTATTATTTCTGAAAATGTGCTTTTGTTGGAGTGCTTTAGTATGCTATCCTATATATTTATCAAATTTTATCTATACGTAAATTAAGGTAAATGAACAGACACTAGAACATCTCATGAATGGAAATGCTAAAACTTGACTTTGATTAAATTATCTATATCTGTGTTTTGGTATGACAAATGGCAGATTCAAGTACTAGAGTATCACAAAATATGGAGAGATGAAGTACTAGAGTATCTCTATCTGTGTTTTGGTTTCTGGTTTATTAGTACAACAATATGATTACTTCATTGTTTGATATGTTATCTTATCCTAAGATAAAAAATCGAGGTGTAAGATGGATTAGGTGTAACTGCATTGTGACTAAAATCAGATTCATCAAACTGCATTGTGACTAAAACTACATTTGAAAATGTAATTGCAAAATTGCATTGTGATTATATTTGTATGAGTAAATGCATTGTCACTAAAACTACATTGGAAAATTTAAAAGCTTATTCATTCATTACTGGATTAGTTGTAAGATGGATTAGGTGTTAGATTTATAGTTTTGAGTGTGTACATTCTAATGGATATTCATTTATTGTCATGAGTTAAGGTAGTTGTGATACCATTAACAAGGGTAAAAGAGTTGAGAAGGGGCGAAGAGTTTGGACACCGAGGGAAGAGGAGACATTGCTTCAGGCAATGAAAGAAATAGTCGCCCAAGGATGGAAATCCGACAATGGATTTCGGGCTGGCTACTTGAACAAACTTGAGGAAAACTTCAAGAAAAAGCTGTCGGGGACAGATTTGAAAGGTATACCTCACATGAATTCCAAACTTTCGATTTGGAAGAAGGACTACAACTCATTGTGTACCGTTCTGAGTCAAAGTGGTGTTGGCTTCAATGCGAATGGCAATCATACAGTTGATTGCGACGATTCTCTCTGGGAACACATAATTAAGGTATAATAATATATGTAATTTTAGAATTACTTCCTGTTTTGTTCTTCATTTAAACTGTAAAATGTTTTATGGCAGATCGATGCAAATGCAAAGCGAATTCACAATAAAAGTTGGCCAATGTACGAAGATTGGAAAGAGATATTTGGGAAGGATAGAGCCAACGGGGAAGGTTCCTTTGATGTCTATGAAGCCATAAATCAATTGGAACAAGAATATGCATCGGTTGATGAAGGCTACGTTCCGGGGGACTACCATGTTGATTTGGAAGACATGCTTTCTGGGGATGGGGTAGCCAACAGTTCTTTTGAGGCCAATGACCAAAGAACCGTGCACTCAAAACCTTCCTCCTCCAAAGGTAAAGGTAAAAAACGTAAGATTGTAGAGAGTATAGATAAGGTTTGTGCTATGATCGAGGGGATGAGTCAAAATGCAAAATCCCGAATGGAGATATTTGATAAAATTCCTAACATAGAAGGTTTGAGTAGGAGTGATAAGTTAACCGTTTGTGAGGTTTTAATTGAGAATGATAGAAAGCTAGAACTATTTTTAGGGTTACCTGAAGATGCGAAGTTGGAATACGTACTTCGTATCCTTAACAGTAGAAATTAACATTGTTTTCGATGGATTGTTGGATATGTATAGGAAGCTGACCAGAAACTATGAACTTTGTTATCATCTTTTGTTTGTTTTTTTGTAATATCTGTGTGCTAATCTATGTTGGTTATGTACTGGATTAGGTAGTTGACCTGCACATGTAAGATTTTGAATGACTATGTTGGTTATGTACTGGATGATTTTGTTTCTTATATTTAAAAATTATGTTTCTTATATTTCAGCTTTCTATCAGATTGTGAAACAGTGAGTCTATCTTATATTTAAAAATTATGTTTCTCAAGTGTTATCTGAGTGAAGCAGTGAGTCTATATACTCAGCTTTCTATTTTTTTGTTAATTTTGATTGTTTTAGCATGTAAAACATTGTTGTGCCAGTCATTCAACCAAGAATAAATTTATCATGACATGGGAACACTTGAGGAATCATTTTATATCAGATCGTCAAACAGATAATAAATTTCGGAAATTATAAACAGCAACATTTTCCCTAATCCGCTTGGATCTTCTACAGAATGTAATTAATGTCGAGGTCAGCTTGCGCTTTATACCCGAATTATTGCATAAGCCACCATACTGATCTGTATTAAGTTTGTCCTTTGCCTCCAAATTAGATGCTTCTGAAGTACATAATCCCTTCTAGGGATGGCAATGGGTCTAGGACCCGGTCCAGATCCGGTAGTCCAGATCCATTTTTATGGATTTGGGTTGAAGAAATTTTGGACCCGTTGGATTCGGGTCGGATCTGGACTTATCTCTCAAATATTGGATCTGGATCTGGATTTTTTTTTTTAGATCCAGATCCGGTCCAGATCCGGCCCGAGATCCGTGATTAAGTATATTAATTTTAGTAATTATATATTATATAATATTTATTTTCAATATATATATATATATATTAAAAGCCCAATACTATGGCTAATATTAGAAATCCAATTATAAGACCAATTTTATAGGCTTCTCTAAAGCCCAATTAGAAGCCCATTTTATTGGTGCTCTACTGCTCTTCATTTGCATTATTTGCATTAGGGCTTCAGTTATACTCACCGTATTTCTCTCCCTCCACCAACACCCACCACACATCCATCATAATCCCCTCCACGCCGGCGCTCTTCAGCGCCTGCAGACTAGCATTCATCGCCTTCTTCCGATTCACGGTGTGGTTCCACGTCACGCTGTCGAGCGACATCATAACAAACACAGGCACACCTTTCCGATCCTTGGACTGCGACGCCCCGCCAGGTTTTGATTATCACTATATGTTTTGATTTTGAACATTTATTAGAACATTTATTATCACTATATGTTTTGATTTTTGAGAAACATCAGTTTCTGGAACTCGTGCCATAGTTTGTAGGAAAATCTCCTGCAAAATAAGAAGTAGTAATAAATAACTATGGCTACTGAAGATATTTCTAACCATCATTTATAGCATGTCTGGTCTTCTCTTTTCATTCTATGGTTTCTTGAGGATATTCTCATGAGAAATGAAAACACTTGCCTATGTTTAAGATAAGACTTGCTCATTTAAAATCATTTATAATAGAATTAGTGGACATAATATGAGCCCACGTGAAAGATAGCTGATGTTCTAGTTTTACTGTAATGTACTTGGCTTCAGATTATGAGGAGTATGGGGCCCTATTAATTCTATCTCAATTTTGTTATTACAAGTCGTCTTCCCTTTAAACTGCTGCTCTTCTATGGTTGTTCTATTTTTTTTATGCAAAAACTCTTATTTTGTTTTATTTATAGGAATGGCAGAACAACTTATAAGTGCTAGTAGTGATGCAAAGAATTCTCAAAAATCAAACACTTCGGAAGAAGATGGCTTCGTTGATATTGAAATCAGAGATGAAAAATCCACACAAGCTTTTAAAGATCAAGAAAGTCCGAGTATTGCTAATGTGAAACAAAATAAGAAAGTCACGTCTGAAGCTTGGGATCATTTTAATAAGATTGAAGACAATGGGGTTACCAAGGCAAAATGCAAATATTGCAAAGCTGTCTTATCTTATAAAGTTAGTACAGGAACTTCACATCTTCTTAAACATGCAAGAAAAGTGTGTCCTGGAAAACACTTGAAACTCGGAGTTGGTCAAACACAATTGAACATTAAGACCGAAGCTGATGGGACTACGGTCTTGGAGTTGAAAGAAAAAGAAAAAATTCCAAAGTTTGATCAAGATATTTCGAGAAAGGACTTGGTTAGTATGGTAGTGATACACGAGTATCCTTTATCCATTGTGGACCACATCGGTTTCAAGAGGTTTGTCAAGGGTCTTAATTCATCATTTAAAATGATTTCTCGGAATACACTGAAGAGTGACATTGTGAAGACGTACAAGGACGAGAGAAGTTCGTTGAAAGAATTGTTTGCACACAACGATAGTAGAGTTGCAATAACTACTGATATGTGGACGGCTTCTAATCAAAGAAAAGGTTATATGGCAGTCACATCTCATTTTATTGATCAAGAATGGATTCTACATAACCGTACTTTAAGGTAATAAACCTTATGTAATACTTATTTTTATATGTACATGTTTTTATATAATTTGTTTATATGTTAATAACTATAAATTTATTGTTTGTTTAGGTTTTGTTATGTACCTTCTCCACACACTGCCCCAATTCTTGCAAAGGTATTGATGGATTGCTTATCTCATTATTCATTGGAAAATAAGATTTCATCTGTGGTACTTGATAATGCCTCCACTAATGATGCAATGATAAGTATTTTAAAGGAAAATTTGGAATGCCATTTTCTTATGCTACGTGGAGATTTTTTGCATTTGAGGTGTAGTGCTCATATTCTAAACTTGGTTGTGAATGATGGTTTAGCTGTGATTGCTCCTGCTATTGAAAAGGTTAGAGATTGCATTGTGTTTTGGATGTCTACTCCTAAAAGGGTGGAAAAATTCGATGATGCTTGTCGAATGGTGAATGTATCTAAGCCTAGAAGGTTGGTTCTTGATTGTAAGACTAGGTGGAATTCAACTTTCTTAATGCTTCAAACTGCTTTGCCTTTCAAGGATGTTTTTAGTAAATTGAAGCGTTTAAATAAGAAGTTGAAATTTGTTATTCCTAGTGAACACGATTGGATGTTGGCAGGTCTTGTTTGTGAGAAGTTGGAGACTTTTTACAAGGCCACTAAAGTATTTTCTGGAAGAAATCATTCTACTTCTAATTTATTTTTCCGAAAGGTCTGTCAGATTAAACTTGCTTTAAGGAGATGGGTGCAAAGTGATGTTGAGACCATTCGAATTATGGCTAAGAGTATGATTGAGAAGTTTGACAAATATTGGGATCATATTAGTGGAATCCTAGCTGTTGCTTCAATTTTAGATCCAAGAAACAAAATAGATTGTGTGATATTCTATTTTGATAAGTTGTATGGAGATGATTCTGAAAGAGAAGTGAGAAAAGTTAGGAAAAATCTTGATAATCTTGTTCTTGAATATCAAAGGAGAAATGATGTGAACAAGAATCAAGATTTCTTATCAACCGGAAAAAAGATGGTTGATAATTGTGACAGTGAAGAGGATGAGTATGCTATATCTAAGAAAACAAAGAAGCGAAAGGTGAATGTGAGGGGTGAGGTTGAACTCTACTTGGATGAAGATACTATACCTGAGAATGATAATTTTGACATTCTTAATTGGTGGAAAATGGATCAAACATATCCTACTTTGCAGAGAATAGCCAAGGATATTCTAGCTATCCCGGTTTCTTCGGTGGCTTCAGAGAGTGCTTTTAGTATGGGTGGAAGAGTAATTAGTTCTCATCGTTCTAGGCTTAACTCTCAAACCGTGGAAGCATTGATGTGTTTGCAAAATTGGATGGTTGATGATATTAAAGGTAATAGTTATTTTTTTATATCCCAAAATGCATCATCATCGATTTATTTTAATTATGCTTACTTGTTTAACATAATGATAATTTACATATTTTCTTTTTTTTTATTGGCAAAGGTATAATAAATATCCCACATGCTTGTTCCACTGTTACCGAAGATTCCGATGAAGATGGAGAACAAATTGATTTCATTGACATGGTAATTTTATTAATTTGCTTTAGTATTATGCTTATTTAAAAAAAAAATTCTTACAATCTGTTTTCTTAATTACTGTAGGATGTTGATGATGTCGAAAATAGTTGCAATATTGAAGACTTTGATCTCGATGATTACAGCTATTGATTCTTGGAATGTACTCATTTGAATGATTATGTAATTTTCATGGTGTATGAACTTATATTTGTTGGACGATGAAAAATTTATTGTTTGAATATTTTCAACGTAATATTTTTTCTCGATTTAAATATTTGTTTTAAAAAAATATATGGATCTGGATCTGGACCCGCGGATTCGTAGATCCGATGGATCTGGGTTTGGGTCTGATTTTTTTAGATCCAAAGGATCTGGATTGGATCTGGACAAAACAAGAAAAAAATGGATCTGGATATGGACCACATAAGACCCGGTCCAAATCCGGCCCATTGCCATCTCTAATCCCTTCATTTGACAGCTGCCATTCATTCCCGAAGAAGTTTTCAAACATATAGGATCTAGTTTTGCAGCGGAGCATGCATCAGGAGGTTGTGAAACTGATGAATCTTTCTGTTCTGTCGTCAATGCCATCTCTGGTTTTCTAGAAAGCTTCTGTACAAAGAAGACAACAACACAGTTCATCAACAATAAAGAATGGAAATAATTAACTTCTCATAAGAAATAATCAAAGAGTGATTACCTCTGAACACTGAAAGAAGCATCATATTCCATTAATGTCATATAGAAATGAGTCAAATGACCAATACAACAGCTACAATAGACTTGACGCACAACGAGACAAATTATAGATTCATTTGAAGGAATATCAATGCACACATACGAGACAAATTAAGGAGTCGAACTCGAGTTTTAAGACAAAACAAAAGAACTTCCCCATAAATATTACGAACGAGGCGTACAAGTACCGATTTGAAGGACACATACAAATACGGAAATAGAAATACAACACAATTACAACGGAATGATTTTAAAGTGCACCGAACTAAAACTACAAAGAGGAACAAACCAAATAGTTAAAAACAAACAAACGACGAAGGTACATGGACGCCGAAAACTTGAAGAACTACTTGAACGGGCTTGAGGATGCACAAGAAGATGAACCCGAGACATTTTTTGAAGTCTCTGATCTATTATCCTTCATGCGTCGTGCAATTGAATTGAATGAAATTCCACGAACCTTTTTCTCTTCGGTGTTTTGCAAAGTAGGCTTATTCTTCAATGGTGGAGATAGGACTTCTTCCTCTTCTTTTGAAACATTAGAAAGATATACTTCTAGATCATTTGAACTAGAAGAGTTGATAGTGATGACATTATCACCATATTCAAGCTTGAAATCGTTACCAGCCCCAAATAGATAAGTTAATCTATTTAATTCAGGTTCTTCTGTCCAGTAATAGGCCTTCGCTAACTCGTATTTCTTGTAAATTAAGAAAAAAAAGTTATCTTACACTTTACCATAATTTTTATCAAGTGAAAAATATGAAAGAATGAAAAAATTACCTCAAACAAATAATTCCATACGTCATCGCTAGCAACGATTCGTTTTTCTTCGATATCCCATATTGCCCCGGGTGCACGAGCAATTTCCTTGAAAGTGTTGTACCTCGTGTCCATTAAGTGAACTCTAGAGAACACATCGTGTGTGCTTAAATTAGAACGGCAATGTTTATTGATCGCCAATGCCGCAGCTTCAAGAATGTTGTCCGGAACATAGGCACATTTTCATCCTTCCTTCTCTTTGTAGAACGATAAGACCGATAACAACAATCTATCCATGTTGTCATTCCAATTGTGCCAATGAAAGTAGAAAGCTTGAGTTGGAATCTCATCCATGCTTGAACTTTGGAAAGTGATGTTGATTAGGAGGTTGTGAGTTTTGTAGCTTGATATGTTGTGGAGTGTTGGTGAGTTTTGGAATGATATCACACATGTGTTTATATAATACTAGCTTATTGACTAGAATAGTGTGTTACATAATTTTTCAAAATAGACAGCATACATTGAATGCATGTATCAATCACATGAATGACTAGAATAGTGTGTTACAAACTAGCTTGGTTAAATTTTTTGAAATAGCAGCATACACTGATACATTATTCGAGAAAGTAAAGATAAATTACTCGAAAGAGAACATCATACAGTGATAAATAATAGCTTATTTTACAGTCCTGTACATTGCTAAAAGATTTCAGTGATTTGTCAAAAATAAATGACATGGCTGGATTATAACAGTGATTTTTTTCGATAGAGACAGCATGCTTTAGAGTCAAAATAAATTAAGTACTGCATGCAAAAATTAAGTAATGCATGCACAAATAAGTACAACATGCAAAAAATTAAATATTTTCATTTACAATGCAGTCCTGTACAGGTCATGTACAATGCAGTCCTGTACATTTTCAATGTAGTCTATACAGTCTATACAATGCAGTCCTATATCAATGAAATCAATGACATGGCTGCATGCACTGCTGCAATTTTGAGATTTTCATGCAGTATATACAATGCAGTATCACACGTGAAGACTGATGCAGGTTAATGGTCACAGATATTAAAACATGCATAAAAAGTAGTTAAGATGCAATTCAAACACACATAAAAAGCAGTTAAGCTTAAATGTAGCAAAATAGCAGTTAAGCTTCAAACATACATAAATAAGTCAGTTTAAAATACATGTTCAACCTCCATAAATAGCATTTTCAACCTCCAAAGGTGTGCTAAATTCATTACAGTAATTTTCCAATGATAACTCCGAATAAAACAAGTACCATAGACATAAAGATTACAAACACTAGGATCTCCAAATCAGTATGGAAACGAGGGGAACGTGTACTAGAATGGTCTTGTACTAGTGGTGTTGACTCACTTGATACTTCAGCTTCACTTATGTTCATTGCAGAAGAGCTATTAAATTCATCATGCCAAATGAAGCTTCGGTAATGATTCTCGTTTAGTGGACACTTGTAGTACAAGTGTAATGGCCCGTAAAATTTTCTACTAATTTTATGTGAATCGGAATTTTGCTCGAGAAAGTTTCGAAATAAAATACTCGAGATCGCGATTAGTTAATCGATATTAATAATTTTAGTATGATTATTTTATTTGTACAAGCTAGTACAAGATATGTGGTTATAACATAGTAGTTATATACAAGTACTAAGTATATATAGATATAGCTTAGTAAGTGTTGTTTAATGCAATACCATTTATATTAGAATATTGTTTGGTAATGAAGCAATTTAGATACTAGAATTTTGTTAACCCTTATATTACAATTTTCTTAATTGTTAAATTAGAATGGGGTATACTAAGGGTGTACATATAAATTGTGTTAAGAAACCTTGAATTTATGGAGTAGAAAAAAAAGAAAAAAAAGAGACGTTGCCTATATATGTATATATATGTACCTTCAATGAACATAGAAGTGTGATTAAGTAAGAGCAAGAATAGTACACTATATATATATATGTATCTGTACAGTTTATGTTACAACCGAGAGAAAGGAAGAAGGAAGAATGTTGCAAATAACTAAGTCTATTACACTTGGACAAGAATCCCACACAATCCCCTTTCATAACTATTAGATCTTTACCCTGCACAAATCTGCTTGCATTAAGTGCAACATCTGAGGGTGCATCCCAAACTGGAGAAGGCAGGGGAAGTGAAGGCAAATAGAAGTGGAAGGCAGCAAGGCAGCAAGGCAGCAGATCGAGCTGCACCTCTCCCACACTTCACAATCTGTTTTTCCTGCACCATAAAAGATTTGATACATTAATATATGGTCTCAGAAGTCAACATACAAGAACCTATTAGAGTAATACTTGGGATTATAGACTGTGAACCATAGGTAGTAACTCAAGTGTCTAGGAGTGAGGCTGCAACATAGAAACAAAAGCTGCAAACCATCAAATACACTCTCTTATACCCTACCTCGACTCTCACTTCTTCTATCATTCTCTATACACGAAGAAGTATTCCAATCCCTCAGGAGAAGACCCTCTTCCACCACCACTTCAGAATTAGAAACAGCAAGGTAACGTGACTCTTTTCAGATTAGTGTTAAAGTTCTCAGTTGAAACTTGTTACTAATGTTCTTAGAACACAGTCCCCTCGTTCCCTAAAGCCTCAACAGAACCGTTTATCCACATCTGAGGAGCCACCCCAGGTTCTTCCCCTTCCCAATTTCCAGAAGTATTAAGGTAATCACCTACCCAAACCATTCAGTGGTATTCATTTAGTACTTAGCAACAAGAGTTCAAAACGTTGTTAAGCATGCAGAACTCACAATATTTTTAACTATGTTTCAGAACTTAGAAATTGTGATATGCTGACTGCTGAGCATAACCTAGCTATGTTGTGCGTTTTAGTGTACATGTTTAATACCATAGTTATTCTTAATCGTTAGCTAAGAATTTCTGTTTCCATATCCTTAATATTTGGCTGCTGAAATCAACCAGAGGAGGAAAACAAGTAAAATATGAAGTTTGTATCAGTTAGGTTCAGACCCTTACTTGTGTAAAATCTGTTTTAAAACTGAAACTTAAGAGTATCATATTTATACAACCCCAGAACAAACTCAAAACACTCTTATCACCAGAACCTAACTACTACTCTTTAACCCCAAATCAAAGAATCCAACGTAAAAGAATTAGAAATGGCAGAAATTAAGAGTAAGGAGAACTACCTCACACTGCAACAAAATCCCAGAATCCTCTTCCACGAACCAACCCAAATTTCAGAACAGCAACCAAAGTATTGTGCCTCAGTCATAACAAGAATAAAATCAGTCAGTAAGCGATTAAAAGTTCGTAAAGTAGAGCCTTGAAATCTTAAATAGACCTGATAAATAAGAACAGAATTTAAACAATTGTCTAGGCAAGAAGAAGCCAAGGTTGCAGTAAAGAAACAGCTCCAACGAGCTCTGTACCTATTTTTTTTCCCTAACTTCAAATCGAAGGATGAAAACAGAGACCAAAGAAATTTAAAAGCTCAGAAACAAATTCATAGGAAAAGCCTAATATTGAAACATGCAGGTTCTCGAGAGAGAGATTTGAGATTCAGAAATGGGTAAATCAAAAATAGAAGTGAAATCTAGGATTTCAAAACTGAAAAATTCGATTTAAAGACTAAGAGTTAGAAATAGAAGGGAGGGAAGGAATCACCTTATGGTGTTGAAACAGCAAGAGTCGAGCGGAGCACAACAGCGAATGAACGAGGATGAAACAACAGCGAGCGAGCGAAGCGGAGAACAGCAGCGAAAGAGAGAGGAAGAGACAGCAGCGAGCGGAGCGAGGAGAAGACGATAACATCGATCGAGCGGAGAGGGAGAAGTAGCAGCGAGAAGCGAAGAAGAAGATGCATTCGAACGATCTGAACTAGGGTTAGAAGTGCTAAGGATAAATCGAATGGGCTGATTCTAGGGATTGAACTGGATTCTAGATTAAAATCGATTGGGCCGAGAAGTAAAAAGAATGGATGGGCCAACAATACAATTATCATTGGGCTGGAATTGTTAATGGGTTAGGCTAGTAAATAATGTAATCTGGGCCCAGTTTTTTTTAAAAAAAAAAAAATTAGATATCGAATAGAAAAATTTAATGAACGGGCGGGGTTCCGGATTAAAAATCTAATCGGGCTGTAAACACAATTCAACGTATCTAATATTTCCGTTTCACGTTTGGGCCTCGATAATTAAAATTAGAACAATTAAGGAATTTCTTGTAATAATTTAAATCTTTGAAATTAGAGAAATTAGTTGAGTTAAGTTATCAATCATATCAAACCCGAATAATTTAATAAAACCCAGTTAAATAAGAAATGAGAATTTAGCCGAATACTGATAGATTCTTAATTAATTACCTTGATTATATTACAATACCTTAAATAGATGGAATGACCTACAAAACATTATAGAGAAATTTGAGAATTGATTTTTGAACTCTTCAATAATGAGTTGTTCTAATTAATAGAAACTCAATCTTAGATTGAGTAATAATTAGAATGAATTTATGAAATATAGTATATTATTTCATTTTGATTAGATAAGGCAAATAGAATATTATTTCATACTTAGATGAAATAAATTATATACTCACGATGAGTATTTTTCCTCTTAATTACGATTAAGGTTCGGCGAAAGAGATATTCAATCAACCTACACCAGATCATCGTTAGACGAAGAAGCACATCAGGTAGGCTTTCTTTTACAAGTCAAAATCGTATGCGTTGTACCAAAATTATGATTTTCGTTATTAGAATGCTTAGAATTTCAAATGTTATGAAATATTGCATTGTCGAAAATATTTATATTTTGGTATGATGCGTATCTGTTGATGAATTAATCGATTTCGGACCTTTAAAGATTTATATCTTTTAAGGTTAGTGTACACCAGAACCGTGAGTCATCTTAGCGGGTTGGCCGGTTCAGTGTTCGCGGAAAGTGGCCACTTTCCCGACACACAGAATTATAGATATGTTTGATTACTCCAGAACTTAGACAGCGCTGTCGAACTTTTAAGATCACAAGAATTTTAGTGAACATAGGTTCTTTAGTGACAAAATCCCTATGTTGCACTGTATTACGGCAATTGCAAATATATCAGTACGAATGTGATTTCGGCATGTGTTTACTGAGTACTTTCGTACTCAGCCCTGCATATATTTATAAATGTACAGGTTAAGTCGTGATGACGAAGTGGAAGGCTCGGCGGTGGTTTTTGTTGAACTCTTAATGCTTTACTCTCGGTGGTTTATATGTCGTCATACATGTAAATCCAGATATTGATCCAGTTTCCGCTGCCAGACTTTTGTTTTAGATTCAGAACTTTTTAACTATCTCTTTTGCCTTCGAACCATGTATTGCAGACTTGTACTTGATTCGGTATTTCCTTGACGTTGTTTTAAATCCCTGATGACTTCGAACGTTAAGTTTTTATTGATGTATTGGACTTTGGTCCCACAACTCTATCGAAGTCCTTCCCTTTTGTTGTACGTTTCATGTTCTATCCTTTTATCAACGCTTTCGTTGTGTTTCATTATTCGTATTTTCCTATTAGTCACGTTTTCCTCGATTTTACTTAGAGAAGTGAAATGGGGACGTGACAACAAGCGATCACTAAATTTGGCATTTGGGCCAGCCCGCTTAAGCAACATGTTCTCACCTTTGCAAAAACATATGGGTGCAAAATTCATCTTCCTATACAATATGATAATTAGAATGGAATATTTTATTAAAAATATAAAAAAAATTAACATTTAAAATAAATTAAAATTAACATATAAAACAATTTATTATATAGTAAATTATTTTTTTTAGTACCACGTTAAGAATACGCTAACCACATTGCTTTAGCTATGCTCTCTCTAGTTCTGTTCCATTCGTTAGATGATTCAATTGCATCTATAAAATCTGAAGCTTCATATGCACCATCATCATCTCCTTCCTCGTCCACATGATCGTCATCATATTCTTTTTCAATCGGATCAATTCGCATTTGGGAACGGATGAAATTATGTAATATGAAAGAAGCTATAATTATGCAATTATGAATCTTAACAGGGTAAAAAGATGGGCTTCTTAATATCCCCCAACGTTTTTTCATAACCCCAAAACATCTCTCAATCACATTCCTTGCTTTGGCATGCCTCATATTGAAAAGTTCATGGGCATTTTGTGGTCTTTCACGTGCTGGTCCCCATTCTTTTAAATGATATCGAACTCCACGGTATGGGGCTAAAAACCCCTCGGAATTTGCATATCCATTATCTACCAAATAATAATTTTCTAAATTTGGAAGAATAATCATTACTTTAGTACAAAATCATTTAATGAAATTTTGGATTGATAAAGAAAGGTTTAATTGTAGAGTTAATATACCCCGTGGGACTTTCAACCCGTGGTTCCTAGTAATTGCATCTCGTAACACTCGAGAATCTGAAGCAGATCCCTCCCACCCGGGTAGTACGTACACAATCGCCATATTGCGATCGCATACGCCCAAAGTATTGGTACATATTTCACCTTTCCTTGATCTATATCTGGGCTTGTCAATAACCGGCACCGTAATACTTATGTATGTCCCGTCTAGAGCTCCTAAGCAACCCTTTATTATCAATTATGAAAGAGCTTCAAGTATTAGCATTGTGTTCGCAATTATTAAGATTTATAAGAATTTATTTCAATGACATTATTAAATATTACCTTAAACCACTTCCATCGACTATCAGTGTTTTCTTCAGGTACATGATCGGGTTTAACAAGTACACGTGTGTGTATTTTTAAAATTGCTTTTAAAACTTGATGGAAATAGTAGGAGACAGTTTGCCCAGATCGAGTATAATCAAAACCAACTATTTTATTCTTCTTATGATGAGCTAAAATAGAGAGGAACATTGCGATTTGTTCCTCCACACTCACATATTTACCATCACTCACAAAACCTAATTCTTTTAACAATATGCAAAGTCTTCCGAATGTGTTACGGTCCATACGGAGATTAACAATGCAATCTGTGTCACTTAGTTTAAATATCCTCTGCAAATGTCTTATTTGTTGCGGTATTTTATGAATCATGGTATAAGATGTATCTTTTAACCTACGTTTCTTATGACTGCTTTCACTTATGAGTAGGACGCTAAGTAAAATTAAAATTTGTTTCACTGTCTCTTGAAAAATATCTTCAATGCATGTGTACAGTTCAACACATTCAGCAATATTGGTTGTCATTGGTATGAATGAGATGTCAGATATCAGATATCCGAGGAAATTTGATGAGGTTCACGAACACTGCATTAGAAAGGCGTACATTTATATTAGGAACACACATACGCATATATATTTGATTGAATGGATCATAGCTATATATGCAGCATAACTTTATACCATATATCTTAAAAATGAGATTCAGTTTCAGTTGATAACACATATGTGGGATTCTGTTTCCAGTTCTTTGTTTTGGGGTTGATTACAAGTGGTTCACTTTCAGTTCTATGGTGTTGATAACACATTAGGTTCATTGCAGCCTAACAACATATGGGGTTGGTGTTAAAAAATTTCAGTTTCTGGTGAAATATTAGATAAAATATCCAATTTTTCAGTAAAAATTGATGACTGAGAATGTGTCTTTTAGATGTTGTTCTTTCATATAGGCTATGCTATAGATTTTATTACCATAGTTACTTCAGTAGATAGTAAGATTATTGCCACATTTAAAATAAGGATACGATTGAATAGGGATTATTGGAAACTTGGAATAGGTTTGTGTTTCTGATGTACATAATTGCTGTCATTTTTGTTCTTAAAACCTCTAATAATGATTTACAAATTTAACTTGATAGTTGAACAGTTGATGAGGAAGCCAAGTTACTTGAATATATATATGGCAGTTTAACAGATGGAGTTTAATGACAAGAAATCTATTTTCTTTAATTTATAACATATATAAACCTACTAATGAACTACAACAAACAGCAGCAGCACAACAACAAACAGCAGCAGCACAACAACACACAAAAGCATAACTCTAACTACAACATTGGTAACAATAGGTGCAGTTCAGTTCTATTCGTATGATTTGGTGCAGTGTAGTTCTATTAGATAATATATGTACATAATGGCTGTCATTTTTGTTCTTAAAACATCAGATAATGAGTTACCACTTTAACTTGTTATAAGAACAATAGATGAGGAAGCGAAGTTACTTGAATATATATCATATGGCAGTTTACCAGATGGAGTTTAATGACAACAAATCAATTTTCTTGAATTTATAACATAACATATATAAACCTACTAATGAACTAACCAGTCAGATTAGGTGCAGTGAGCATAACAACAAACAACAGCAGCACAACAACACACAAAAGCATAACTCTAACTAAAACAATTGTAACAATAGGTGCAGTGCAGTTCTATTTGTATGATTTGGTGCAATGCAGTTCTATTAGGTGCAGAGCAGTTCTATGTGGGATTGATTATGACCATAGTTCTAACTAAAACAATGACAACATGGTGCTTCAGTACCATTTCAACACAATTAGGAATAGCTCCAAAATTTCAATATATGAACACAAACAAATGACGAGACGTAAACATTCGAAAACACAAACATAATGCAGCATATTGTGAGTGGCCTTCAAATAAATATGAACACAAACAAATGACGAGACGTAAATACTACGTACATTGCAGCCTCAAACGGGAACTGTAAATGCAAGAAAGTTTATGGAAATTGAGACATATATTGTCAGTGACCTTCAAATAAAATGCATATTTCCTTTGCAACACCAAGAACACTAGTAATTTCACAATTTCGAAACCTGTTACACCCAAAATCATAAACCATACAAAATCAGGATTTTTAAAAAACAAAGAAACATTATCACGTACATACCTTCAAAGCTTTGATTTTAAATTCAGCTTTAACCCAATTTGGTAGCGTGGAAGAAATAAAACCCAATCCAGCTTTAATCCAATTTTTCGGCTTCCACCCAATTTCAAAATAAATACAAGCAAGAAATCAGAAACCTTGCAACGTTAAAATTTATATCTAAAAAAAATAATCGAAGCAATTACAATATTACATACATACCTGGGATACTAGGTTTTAATAGAACCTTTTTTGCCCCAAATTTGTAGAAATGGAGAACACACGAACAGCAAACCCTAGAAATATAAAACCTCCCAAACATTCAGTATCAGTTCGAAGCTACAAATATAAAACACTACCTCCCAAATCAGTGATTTTACAAACGTATGTGTTACCTAGGAAACAAAGAAACAAAAAAGAAATTCTTCGAGGAGAACTCGACGGAGCGTCTCGCAACAATGTGGGAGAAAGAGGCAAAGTGGGAATGTGGTGTGGGAATCGATGCGGGTTGTTGTAGAAAGTATGTTACTGTTCAATCACTAAAAATAATCCGCCCAAAGTCTTCTCATTATTATTAAGCTTCAAACAGTGAATTAGTAGAGGACCTTCACTTTTCTGACGGGCCCTTCGTATTAACACATTTTCCTACCAAACACTAGATGAAGGCAGATTATTTATCTTATATGCCTTCATCTAGTGTACCAAACGCACCCTTAAAATATATTTCTATACATATATCATAAGATATAACCTAATATAAATTATTAATGTGATAATTATATATATATCAAAAATATTTCGTATATTATAAAAAAAATATTTTTTGATTTATTATTTAAAGTTAGTAAATATTAATTATTATAAAAAAATTAAATAACATAAAAGATACGAAAAATGCTACCCGTGCATAGCACGGGAGCATCACTAGTAGTACTACTAAAGAGGTGCTGAATTTCATTAATCTTTTTTGGCATCCGTCTTTTAAAATAGTTTACGGTTTGACTTCATACAAATTTTAATAATATATTTTGACTTTAACGAGAATGTGTAGTTAGTCGAGTTTGAGTTGTAATTGATATACTCAATCTGTCCCGTTATTATTGACTTGGTTTGACCAAAAATCACTTACAGTTTTGGTCAAACCAAACCAGTAATAGTGGGACGGAGGGAGTATTGTTTTAAATTAAATTGTATGTAGTGAATGAAATTTGATTTCACTTGACTTATTATTTTTAATTAAATTGTAAATATTAATTGTGGTGGGTCTATTTACTATAAATAGAAATTTTGAAATATAAACTATTTTATGGACATTTAAAAATGGTAAAATGCAAATAAGTTTTGTGCACGGAAGATGGAGCACAATCTTTTTTGGTCGAAGTGAATTTGATTAGGTTTGCTAATCAGTTCGGTTTCAGGTACTAGAAACCTAAAATTCAAGTACCCGGACCGAATATGTGCAAAATATATGAATCCGTTCCAAAACCGATCGATTAATTGATTATCCGAAGATCCGATTTGGGATTAATATTTATCGGAGAACTGAATTAGTACAAGGTCGACGCCAACCTCAACGAGGTGCGCAGGTGCTGGACGTGGAATTCGCGCAGGCGTGCTGATCGAGGTGCGCGATGGCCAGGGGTGCGTGGAGGCGTGTTGGTGGGAGATGTGCGGTGGCTGAGAGTGTGCAGTGGCTGGGGTGCGGCCAAACGGGGGTTGTGCAGTGGCTGGTCGCACCATGGCGCCGTCGGGAGTTGGCTGGAGGGCTCGTGCAGGTTTTTGAATGATGAGTGTGAATTGTGAAATTAAGTCTTATTAGAATATGATTTAGAAATTGGAATTAGTGTAATACATTAAAATTGAGTTTTAATTTTTGGTTCTACTTCGAACCGATTATGTAGAATCGATACTTGATATTATAATGAGAAGGAAAATTTGTTTCAATACAAGAAATCATAAGATTCAGATATCGATTTCAAAAATACCTACAATTTTAATTATAATTGAAAACTAAAAATTGTTTGTTCACCCTTAATCTTGACAATGGTGGTGTGTTGAAAATTTAGTTTGTGCCAACTTGTCACTCAATTTTGAATTTTATCATAAATTCACCTTTACCTCTTGTAAATTTATTAATAACATATTTGAATATTTTTTTCAAATAAATGGATTTCTTGTCATTACTGACATGGTAAAAGGTTAATTCTTAATTTGAGTTTCAAAATTAGCTTCAAATGTAATAATGTTATTCTTATTTGCTATATTTTATTTATTATTTTAAAATAATTTATTTTATTTTTGTTATCTTACCGTAACTTTTGGCATTTAGGAGAAGACTAAATAAAAATGATTATTTACGAAATGAATGTTGACTGTTAAATAATTTAGATTGATGATACAAATTAATAGATAATTTTCATACATATTTTAGTTAAAATATTTTATCCCTAAAATTAGGGAATTTGTTGTTTTTTTTATTACTATCTATATAATATATTAAAAGATTACATATTAAAGCTCTCTCCTTAATCCAAGGCTTGTGTGGCATCACCACAATCCTTCTTTCATATTTATATTAATATTTTATATACGATAATATATAATTCAATAATTTGGAAAGAATTATTTTAGGTAAGTGTATAATTAATATCTTATATAATTAATTAGTAATAATTATAGTCATATTTAATTAATTATTCAGTAAAAATTGTAATATATATAGTTGAATGTATACTTTATATATTATATAGATTAAAAATAATTTTGCTAATTATAATATATAATATAGATATGATAGTAGGCCCCTACAATAAACTTTGTTCATTTATGATACAAAAATATATAGCATTCATCAATCATCATCGTTTACTCTTGAAAATTGGATAATATATAATTAATTATGAAGATAGATGGACTACCTAATTAATTGACTATTCATTTGTTTCTTTTTTATTTAGATTAAATGGTCTTTTCCCTTTAGAATTTTTTTAATTTATTTTAATATTTATTAAAATTTACTACAAATTCTATCTCACATCTATATATGTATTGTTTATCGTGTTTTGGTGTGTTTTTAGTTGATGTTTCGTCGTGTCTGTTGGGAACTCAATAAATTTATTTATGCTTTGATGATGTTTTTTGAAACTACACTTAGTCATTTCAAGATATCTAAAATCGAGTAATCAATATCATCTTTTAGGGAACAACTTAACTATAAAAGGAGCAGATTGTTATTTTACAATCTATATTATTCTTATAAAGCTTTCCTGGACATATTGATTACTAAACGGATAAGTATTCTTTTATATGTACAGACAGTTGGCTCATGTTAAGAGAAAATCGTTTTTTTTTTAAAATAACGATCTGTCCTTAATACATTGCAACTCGCTGTCCATTTTCACTTGTCATGGTTTTTAGGTATCATTTTCTCTAGAATAGATGATAACAGATTATAATTGTAAAAAGGAAGTTTGAAATTTCAAAGATACTTATATGAACGATCTGTGTTTTTAGAATAAACCAATACAACTACAATGTAAAAGAGCAGATGGTTAGTAAAACCATCTGTCCAATAGGTCAAGCTGTTACATAATTTAGAAATATTACTTGGACAATCTCGAGAAGAAGAACAGATGGACTTACTTATCCCAGCAGGCCACAGTCAAACAACAGATCGTTTTCTCAAAAATGATATGTCCTTAGCTTTTGCTGCTATTATCAAAAGATGGTTTCAAGAAAGTCGATGGATGATCAAAGTGTTAATTGGGTATCAAATCAATTAACATGTGATACAACTCAACTCACAGATCGTAGGAAATGATCACGATCTGATGAAGCAAAGTCCAGCTAGCTGTTCCTCACAATAATTATGATGGACTGCCGACATACCTACATTTGTCATAAGTCAACCACTCAGTGTGCTGTCACATCAAAGAACATATTTTAAGGAATGTAGTACGAGAATATCAATTTAGATGTATGATGAATCATTCCAAGTATAGCAACGCACTGAGAAATGCGTGAAAGGTGGAACAAGACGCACTTAAAGGAGCGCATGTATCAACAACACTACCATGCATTTAATGCAGCCATTAATGCAACGGAGAAGGACTCTTCTCTCTCTAACGGATAGTTCCAGCCATGGTTCTATAAATACCACCTTCACTTCCTGAATTGAGTACGAGAATTCAAGCTTTCAAATCTACCATTACTCTGCTCAAATTTCTTCAAGCTCTCAACGTTCAAAAACACTCTTTCACCAACCTAGAAATCTCTCGAGTGTTTACTTTGTTTGAAAAATATATTTCTGGAAACTTGTTTTACTAAACCAAAGTTAGGGTCTAGTTTTGATCCAGTTGTAACCCTAGATAGTAGTTATCTATCTTTGGGAAGAAGAAGTGTAATCACAAGAAATTTTCTAGTTTTGAAAATTCTTGTGGCTCGTACTCAACGAGTAAAAAGAAAAGAAAAAGTTTAGTGGATTATGGATCCAATTCTTGATTGAGCCGTGGATGTAAGGAAAGTTTATCCCGAACCACGTTAACTACTTGCGTTCTTTAATTTCTTGTTTACTTCATTCATCATATTCTTTATACTTTTACATAAAACTGTTGGTTTAAGATTTTGAGTAAAGAAAACGATTTTCATTAACAAGAGCATTAACCACCGAATTCTGCACACAACATAAATTAAGTTTAACTTATAAAGTTATTCTTAATTTTTGTTTTTCACTAAATAAGGTTATACTTGAGTAAGATTAATTCTTCCTAACTAGAAGAGTTTAATTTTGTTACCCAATCTATCTTAAATATTAAGTGTGCTTAAACCTTATTACTTAATCAAAAACAAGAAAACCTTAAAAGTTTGACATGGTGTATTTCCCCCCCTTACCAATCTTGCTCTTTTGGGACCAACAAGTGGTATCAGAGCAGTTGTCTATTTTGGCCATTGTTTTTGTTTCACAAGAGTTAACCTCTATGTGGTCATCTTGGATAGATCTAAGAAAATGTTTTCACTGCATAAAGCACTTGCATTAAACTAATCATCTACTTGAGTCATGGAAGGACAGATGGTTCGCGCTTGCGAGGATTTTTTCCATTGCTAGTTATGATGACTGGAGCTTCAGAATTGAAATGTGCCTAAGAGCTCAACACATTAAGATGTGGAAGGTCATCACAGATGGACCTATCAAAATCATGAACAAAGGCAGCGCAGAGATCAAGGATGGAACTTCACCTACTCCATCTTTGATAATAGTTGAAAAGGAGAAAAGTATAGACGAATACACTGGTGAAGAGAGAAAAGAAGTTGGACTCGATGACTATGCCAAATGACTAATTTCAAGCACAGTTAGAGGCATTTACTTGGCCAAATTCAGACATCTCCAAATAGCAAAAGAGATGTGGGATGTGCTAAAGGAAATCAGTCTTGGATCAGGCATAATTTAAGAAAACAAGCTGTCTATCGCATGCAACAAATTCAAGGAATTTAAAATGAAGTCGGGTGAGACCATTGCTCAAATGAAGAACAAGTTCACTGAAGTTCTCATTGAGATTGCAATGATTGATAAGAACAAATATTCTCAACGAGAAAAGAATTTGAAAGTCATTCGTGCTCTACCTGCTAATTGGGAAATCTACTGAGCCATGCATCCCATGATGCCAGAGTTCAACTCTTTAACTACAGATTCACTTTTTGATTTACTAACGGGAAATGAATATGAAATAAATCGTATTCATGGATCATATAACTCTACTTCTGGTAAGTCATCTGCTGCAGGTAACAAAGACAAAGAAACAGTTTTTAAGGCAAAAGCAAAAAACAAGGAAGTTCCAAAGCTAGCTCCAGTTGTTGTTGTCAAGGAGTCATCTAGCTCAGATGATGAGAACTATCCTACGAAAGACTATTTCGAGGAGTACTCTCTCATGGCTAAAAGATTCTAAAGAATGGAAGTGAGAGCGAACAGATACAAGAGACTCTATAACGAGAACAACAACAGAAACTTCAAGGGAAAGGATCGATCTGATGATCGACCTGAATGAAAAAGTGAGGTAAAATCCACCTCATATGTATAAGCTGACCTCTCCGAATACTCCTGTTTTAAATGTGGCAGGAAGGGACATTTCAAGACCAACTGTCCCGACATATAAAAGGCAGAGAGAGATGAGCTTAGAGACAAAAGAGATAAAAAGCTGAAAGAACAAAGAAAAGCTATGATAGCGGAAGAACAATCATCATCTAGCCATCTGCCAGACAACTCGTTAGAAAATGATGAAGCATATGTTGCCATTAACGAAGAAGATGAATGAGACGAATGTTTCATGGGATATGACAATGGACTCAACAATTTTGAGGTAAATTGTCAAGATTATATTTCTTCTAATCACCTATTTATGATTCTGGTGAAGAAGAAGAAGACGATCTGTCATGGATGACTTCACAAAACTCATGGGGGACCATGCCAGATTGAACAAAATGTTCAAACACGAGATAAAAGAGAATGGTAGGAAGGCAACCACCATTCAAGAAATGAAGAACATCAGCAACTCATTCAACAACAGAGAAAACGCGCTAATGACACAACTCAAAAGCAAGTGTAAAGAAATCTACACCCTAAATGCCAAAATTTCTGACCTAATTGACCGGGAAGCTTCTGCTAACCGCAAGGTTGACGATTTAAGCACAATGATCAACCATTCGATGCACAAGAGGGAAGATCGAATTTAAATGATCAACGACATGCAAAGAAGAGCAGCAGATCGAATTGACCTTGGTTTCGATGGAGTGGATAAAGGTCCCCCATCAGGAAAATTTGTCAAAGAAAAGGGCAAGGACAAGATGGTAAATCTCAACAACGACAATCCTAGACAACCACAAGCCATCTTGATAAAAAAACACTCAAAGCAGCAACAACAAATCCACTCTCAGAAGAGATATACAACACACGGAGTTGATTATCAACAAAAGAAACCACCTGCCAACGCTCACCATCGCCAAAGACAGACAGTTCAACAACAACGATCTGCTCCCATATACAATCAAAATATGCAACCACTTGCTTCCACCAAACCATCTGCTCCCAGGAATCAAGCTGTAACTTCACAGCCTCCTGCCAGGCGGAAATAAATAGTCTATATTGACTTCAACGGCAAACAGATAAGACCATCACAATATGTTTCCATTATTAGACAAATTTGAGTTCCAAAAGGAACTTTGTCAATCATATGACGTGCAACAAAGATTTGTTAATAAACTATAAAGAAAGCATTGGACCAACTGTTGCCTTTGGAGGAGACTCTAAAGGATATACAAAAGGTTATGGTGATGTCGAAGTTGGTAACACTATCATTCTTGATGTATCGTATATTGAGGGTTTAAATCATAATTTGTTCTCTATTAGTCAATTATGTGCTAATAATAAGAGAGTTGAGTTTACAACTAACAAGTGTCTAGTCAAGAATTTGGAAGGAGAAGAAATTCTTCTTACCAGGATTTTGCAGGATAGGTTATATATTGTTCAACGGGACGAACAAATAGAAACTTGCCTAGTAACAAAGTCAAATGCTGAGACCAACTGGTTGTGGCACAAAGGATTAAGCCACCTAAATTTCAAGTCCATCATCAAGCTGGTGAAAGGCAACATGGTAGAGGGTCTACCTGTTCAAATTTACGACAAAGACCACGTATGTGAAGCATGCCAAGCCGGAAAACAAACGAGTGCCTCATTTTCAACAAAGGCAGCTCACTCAACGGCAAGAATATTAGAACTTCTCCATCTTGACCTTTTTGGACCTGTATCTCCATTAAGTGTAAACAGTAGAAAATATACTCTCGTAATTATAAATGACTTCTCTAGATTTACGTGGGTTGTTTTCATGTACAAGAAAAGGGAGACATTAGAGAAACTATCTGACTTGCTAAAAAAATTATCAAATCAAAAGGGAACCTCCATCATCACTATTAGATCTGATCGAGGAACAAAATTTATTAATCACATGATTGAAGCCTACTGCTCGAAGATGGGGATCCATCATCAAACCTCAGCAGCTCGTACTCCACAACAAAATGGAATTGTTGAAAGGCGCAACACTTAAAGAAGCAGCCCGGACAATGTTGAATGAAATCAATCTACCCAAGAAGTTATGGGCTGAAGCAATAAATATTGCTTGCTATACAAAATCGATATGTCACCACATTACGCCATGGAAAAACTCCATACGAGCTATGGAATAACAGGAAGCATCAAATCACTTATTTTCGCTCTTTTGGATGTAAGTGTTACATTCACAACAATGAGAAAACTCAATTAAAAACAATTGATAGTAAAACTGATCAAGGAATATTCTTAGGATATTCTGACATCAGCAAAGCCTATCATGTTTTTAATAAAAGAACCCTTGTTGTGGAAGAAACACCACATGTTATTTTTGATGAAACTATTTTTGAGGTTTCAGGAACAGATAGCTCTTCTTCAAAGAATGAACTTACCTCCACAACATGAAGGAACTCCAAAAATCGACTAATTGAAGACATACTTCTATAGAGTCCACGAAAAGAAGGAGAAGAAGAATAATAAGAGAACAATGACTAGCCTGCTGTAGAAGTGTCACAGGGGGAACAAATCAAAGGGGAACTTCACATGTTGAATATTCACAACCACCTGTTGATAAGAAATATGACCCTCAATCTGTCTCTACACCAGATCAACAACCATCTGCTCCAAATATGAACATCAAAATTTCAAATATTAATCTAAATGTTTGTTAGTCCCAAAAGAGCTAGATTGGTGTATGAGAGAGAGAGGGGGGGGGGGGGGGTTGGAATTGGGTTGGTTTTCTCATTTTTAAGATTAAGATATAAGGTTTAAGCACACTTAATTGATAAGATAACTTAGAATAGTAAAATGAATCTTCTTATTAGGAAGACTTAATCTTACTCAAATAAAACCTTATGTGAAGATAAACAATAATAAAAAATAATTATTGTAAGTTAAGCTTTATTAATGTTGTGTGCGGAATTTGGTGGTTAATGCTCTTTTTAATGAGAAAACGCTTTCTTGCTCGTTAATCTTTAATGCAACAGTTTATAATGTGAGAGTATGAAGAAGATGAATTTGAAGACTACAAGAAATAAAGAACGCAAGTAATTAACGTGGTTCGGGATAAACTTTTCCTACGTCCACGGTTCGATCAAACACTAGATCAAAAATCTACTAAAATTTCTCCTTTCTTTTTACTCGTTGAGTACGAGCCACAAGAATTATCAAAACAAGATAACTTCTTGTGATTACACTTCTTCTACCTAAGATTGATAACTACAATCTAGGGTTACAATTGGATCAAAACAAGATCCTAACTTGAGGTTTTGTAAACTGTTTTCCAGAAAAATAAACCTTCAAAAACTGTAAAACACTCTAGAGAATTCTAAGATTGAGTTGGAGTGCTTTGAACATTGAGAACTTGAAGATTTTTTAGCAGAGTAATGACGATTTGAAAGCTTGAATTCTCATACCCTTTCTTGGAAGTGAATGTGATATTTATAGAACCATGGCTGGAACTATCCGTTAGAGAGAGAGAGAGGAGTCCTTCCTCTTCGCATTAATGGCTGCATTGAATGCATGACAGTGTTGTTGATACATGCGCTGCCACATGAGCGTCTTGTTCCACCTTTCACGCGATTTCCCAGTGCATTGCCATACTAGGAATGATTCACCGTACTGCAATTTGATATTCTTGTACTTCATTCCTAAAAATATGATGTTGATATGACAATACACTGAGTGGTTGATTTATCACAAATTTAGGTATGTCGGCAGTCCACCATAGTTATTGTGAGGACCAACTCGTTTGCTTTTGATCTAGCAGGTCGCTGTGAGTCGAGTTGTTCTTTCACAAGTTAGTTGGTTGGTTCCCAATTAACATTTAAAACTTCATGTTGAACATATCTTGATTGTAGAGGAAACATGCGGGACATATTATTTTTGATAAGAACGATTTGTTGATGTTTGGACAGCGGGCTGCTGGAGATATTTTCTCTAGCTGTTCTTCCTCTTGAGATGTCTTCAAGTATAGAAGTCTTCTATCCTAGTCACAGCTTGATAATAAAGACATATAATTAACCTATCTATTTGTTCCTTTTACATTATAGCTTTTTTTAAACTAACTCTAAAAGGGCAGATCGTTATAAGTAAGTTTGATACTTCGAACTTCTTTTACAATTATGATTTGTGAAAAATAATTCTAGAGATAAAAAACTAAGACAAGTAAAAGTGGACAGTGAGCTGCAAGTGTGAGAGACAGATCGTTATTTTTACTAAAAATGATCTGCTCAAAACTTGGAAACTAGCTGTGTATACAACTTAGTGAATACTTGTTATCTTAGTGATCAATGTGTCCAGGAAAGCTTTGTAAGAATAATACAGATGATAAATTAAACGATCTGCTTCTTTTATAGTTAAGATATTCCTCAAAAGATAACATTGACTACTTGGGTTTCTAAGATCATAAAAAATAACTAAGTGTTGTTTCGAGAAACATCATCAAAACATAAATAAATTTGTGGGGTTCCCAACAATGCTGACAATCTTTTTGATGTTCCTATCATAGATCATCCCGAATTTAAAAATCCACCTAATGAACTAGAAATCGAAGTATCAGAAGAAGAAATTTAAAGACGAAGAAAATGGGTAGATAGTCATCCAACCGAACTCATTGTTGGGAACCCAACTGATAGAGTAAAGACACGAAGAATGCATGGAGAAAGTGCACTACTCAGTTGTTATCTATCTCATACTGAACCTAAAGATGTTAAATGAAGCCTTACAAGATGCAGATTGGACCAATGTCATGCAAGAGGAGCTAAACGGATTCAAAAGAAATGAATTGTGGTATTTGGTTGATAGACCTATGCATCAAGGAGTCATTGGAGTAAAATGAATATTCAAAAACAAGAGGGATGAAATGGGAGAATTTTTGAGAAACAAAGCTCGACTAGTCGCAAATGGATATTGCCAACATGAAGGAATTGATTTTGATGAGACATTTGCACATGTGGCACAACTAGAGGTTATTCGATTATTTCTCGCTTATGCAACCTATCAACGGTTCAAGGTGTTTCAAATGGACGTAAAAAGTGCATTTCTCAATGGAATATTAGAAGAAGAAGTTTATTTGGAACAGCCACCTGGATTTAAAGTTGAAGATGAAAACAAGTTGTACAGATTGGTCAAAGCAGTTTATGGACTAAAACAAGCTCCTCGAGCTTGGTATGTGACCCTGTCCACATTCTTGCTACAATCGGGATTCAAACGAGGATCAGTGGATAAAACACTCTTCACCATCAAAGTTCAACATTATATCCTTTTAGTTCAAATATATGTTGATGATATTATCTTTGGATCTAAATCTGAATTCCTTTGTAACAAATTTAGCAAGGTTATGCAGGATAAGTACAAGATGTCAATGATGGGAGAAATGAACTTCTTCCTAGGACTACAAGTCAAACAATCTGCTGATGAGATCCTAATTAATCAATCTAAATACATCAACGATCTCATCATAAAGTTTGGAGTAAAGGACAACAAACTAGTAAAAATCTCTATGCAAACAAATGGACAGATTGGTCCTGATGTTCTTAGGAAAGCAGCAAATATAAAACAGTATCGTGGTATTATCAGATCATTATTATATCTAACTGCTAGTCGACCTGATATTACATTTTTTGTTGGTGTTTGTGCTAGGTATCAAGTTAATCCAAGAGAGTCTCACATGGAAGCGGCCAAAAGAATTCTACGTTATCTCAAAGGAACACCTGAGATATGTTTATGGTATCCATGTGATGATAATTTTGAACTAAATGGATATTCTGATTCTGACTATGCAGGTTGTAAGCTTGATAGAAAATCCACGTCTGGGACTTGCCAATTTATTGGAAGCAAGCTCATTTTATGGTTTTTTAAAAAGCAAACTTCGATTGCAACCTCAACAACAGAAGCAGAATACATGGCAACAGGGAATTGTACAACACAAATATTATGGCTTAAACAATAACTAACGGACTACGAGGTCTACATGGATATTGTATCCATCTTCTGTGATAGCTCCAGCGCAATAGCTATCACACAAAACCCTGTCTTCCATACTCGCTGAAAACATGTAGATGTTCACCATCACTTCATACGCGATCATGTAGAAAAGAACATCAAGATCGAGAAAATCCACACGAAATTACAGCGAGCTGACATTCTCACAAAAGCACTAGCAAAAGATCGCTTCAAAATGCTTTGTGGGAAGATAAGATTAATAAACCTAGTCGAAAATGGTACGAGTATTGACAACAGATAGTTATTGGTAAAAACCATATGTTGCAATACAATTACTTCTTATCCAAGTGTATTAGTCTATTTCACATACCTATCTAATACTACAGCTGGTTATTCTACAAGTCATATGAAAATTGGATAACAACGAGCTGTACTAATTCTTCCATCCACAGCGAGCTGTTAAGGGACAAAAGAAGATAACAGATCGTTTTTTTAGGATAAAACGATCTATTAGGCATCAATCAAAAGGAAATCCAGATAGAGTTAAAAATATCATTTATTTCTCTAACTCTTTTCATATTTATGTCTCATGATTATCTTTTATGTCCATTAATGGAGATAGTAATTATTTAATAATGCCAAAAGTCTTATTTGTCAGTAAAAGTAAATGAAAAATGGAGATCATTTAATGATACAGACCTCAGTACTAGCATCGAGGCAATGATGTGACATCTGGGGAGACGCGAAATGATGGCGTGTGCAACTCAATCGATTTTGGGCGACTTATTAAATCAGGGAGTAATCTCAACCGTTGATTGCTCCTACTTTTAATTTCTTTAATCATGCCCATTCATTGCTTGCCTATATATATCTAATTATTTGACTGTTTTCATCTTTACACTTTCAAATTCTCTTACAAAACTTAAAGAAACCGCCATTGTTGTTTTACAAGCTTTTCTCTGGAAAATCACTTTCATTTCTCGCACAGTCACTCTCTAAACTTCAAACAAACATTCTCACACTCATCATGTTTGGCGCTGAGTCTGGTTCTTCATCTTCTCATGCATCTTTCATACCCCTATCGGAAATGCTTCACGTTATCGAGACCATGCTAGCACTGGAGCCTCGCGTCGTCCTTAACCATCATGGGTTTCGTACTTTAGATGTGTTATTCGGAAAAATCGAAGCATGCAAAGGTTATTTGATAAGATATATATATATATATAGAATCATGAACTAGTGGCTGAATTTCTTATGATGTTCTTATGTTCATAACTGTTAAATGACTATATTTGCTGTCAAATCTGGTATAGTTCATTTTAATACATTGCAATTTGTGCTTAATATGTGCTCAAAACTCTGTTAATCATGTTTATAAATTACTTTTACCAATATTGTAGAACATGCTTGGTGAACTCTAATAATTCTTAATTGAAGCATAAAATGGACTAAACATGCTTAATTCTATGTTAATTGTACTCTTTGAAATTATTTAAAACACATCCAATATGCGATTTCTTACAATATCTATCTGCCTCACTCCTAAATTGATCTGCTATCTTACTGCTGGTATCTATGGTATCTAACAGCGAGCTGATAAAATCAACACTTAATGAATTTTTTTTTAGGATTTCACAAAATCATCACCACCACTCCAGATTACTACCTGCCCAGACAGGTTGCTATCTTCTATTATTCCTGGATGGAAGACGAGAGGGGTGAATATTCGGTGGAAATTCCAGTGGGCAAGGGCAAAGAAGAAAATTTACGAACTACTGTGATCGAGATGATATTACAAGTATATCATTTACAAGATGAATGAGAAATCGTAATCGAGGATGTAACAGATGAGCAAATGCAACAAGCCGTGAATATCATAGTTGCTCAACGTTTACATGGGTGGGTAAAGCGTTCAACAGAGGGCAGATGTTCCCAATCTATCGCCTGCTATTAGATTACATTCAAAAAGTTTTTCTTGGACATGGAGGCACCTATGACGCTGTTACTCCAGGGAAGTTGAAGGTTATCACAACTGTATTGCTAAATCTCAACATCAATTGGGCTAGATCGTTGTTGAAATTGATTGTGGATGAAGAACAACAGATCGACATGCGCCAGGACACAGATGACAATTGCACTTGGTTGAACGTCAAACGACCCCTTCGCCTATCCACCAAAATAAGTACAATTATTGCTGGATTTTTTAACAAGGATAAATGGTATAAAGTTGCGCCATTTTAACAATGATTGGGTATTGCCAAGAACAAGACATCAGGTGGAGATGGCCATTGGGACGACCTCTCAAATTTTTCTGAAGGTCACAGATGATAAAATCAGGAAGGCACTGATATAAATTGGTCAATCTAACAAAGAATGGGTTATTCCTACCAAGAAACCAAAAACAGTCGGGGAAGCAGCCACTGCTCAAGCGGGTGAAGAGCGCGCTGCTAAGAGGAAACCAGCTGGTAATCCTAAACCAACTGATGCTACCAAGAAAAGTAAGAAAACAACCAAGGAGCCATCTCATGTGGTTAAGAAACAGAAGCAAAGCACAAAGAAAGTCACCAAGAAGGAACCAAAGACCAAACCCACAACTCATAATCTTCAAGATGAGCTGGGCGAAACCAATATTGCTGATGCTGAACCTATCACCATCATTCATCCACAACAGCCACCTGCTCATGAGGTAGATACAAGGGAAATAGATGCCCAAGAAATTAATGAAGCCGATGTGGAGGTCAACCCACATGAATAGCCCGCTGATGATTTAGACACAAGATTGAAAGGTGCCCAACTTATTTTTCAACAATTGAAGGAAAAGGCCACCAAAGTGGTGTTAGACTCTATGCCTGGAATAGAGCTCACTCCAGCTGCCTTCGAGATGGCTCAAAGATTTCAAACATACTTAGAGATTCGAGACTACAAGTTCTACATTTTGGAAGCCATCTTGCTACTCTTCTCTATTAACGATTTGAATGTGGAAGAGAATACGCTGATAACTTACTTTGGATTTTTGGATGTACCGGATGCACGCCAATATTTTCGCACCTATGTTCTCACCAAGATGAAAGAGGAGGCACTTGAATTGAAGATCGATCTTGCTCCATTTTATGCCAAGGAGCAAGATCTATATAATTTTGCTGTTGATATGCAATCCAGGGACTTCGACGACATTTTCAATCTTGAGGAACCAACTGTTGAAAGAAAGGAACCCACTGTTGCTGGTGAAACATCCAGTTCCCAGCCCACTGCTACATCAGAGCCCATAACTGATGTTCATGAACAAGAACCATCTGATGAGAAGAAGGAATCCACTGCTGCTGCAGTCCTATCTAGTAACACTGATGTGCAAGAACCAGCTACCTATGCAAACATGACAGAACCATATGTCAATGATGAAACACGATCTGCTCACGAGGAGCCCGATGTTGAAGATGCCCCTAAGAAGAAAAAGGTGAAGATGGGTTCTATTCCCACCATCATTGGACCAGTGGTGGATACAAAGCCCTCTAATAAAGTTTATACCAAAGGCACAGCTCCAGATGGTTACCACCATTATTATTTTGATGAACTGCTCACTGCCTCCCTTGTGCCAATGATGACTAGGGAGCAGATGAACGAGCTCATCCACATTCGCATCAATGATCGATCAGATGCCCTAGCAAATCATGTATATGCAGCTGCTGAGAAATCCATTCGTACCGTGGAAGCAAATTTCACGAGAGCTCATGACAGCTTATCTGAGGAGCTTCAAAAAGATTTGGATGGAGATCGGGAAGTTTTTGACAAGTACAAGGAGAAAAAAAATCAAAAACTTGATCACTTTCAAGCTGAGGTTAACAAGTTCGATGAAAGAATGAAGACCGCTAGAGCCAACATGGTTGTTGAAGTGAAGAAGCACGTGGAACAACAATATGCTAACATGGAGAAGACAACTATTCCAGCCGTAGTCAAACTAGAGGTGCCCACTGTGTTGAAGGAAATTTTGCCACAAGCCTTACTGGAGGCTGATGTCGCTCAAGGGGATAAAGTGTTCAAAATTAATAAGCAAATCACTGACATCAAAGTGAACCACAACGATTTGTCCATCAAATTCTCCAACTACTACAAAAGTACTGAGGCACAGTTCAACGAAGTCAATGGTAACATTTCCACATTTTTACAATATAAGGAAGAAGCTGAGAACAGATTCCAAGAATTACAAGATGAAATTGCTTCCCTACGACTCATCATCTCCAAAGACTTCATTGATGATGTCGAAAAGGGGGAAGAAAAGGTTGAACAACCAGCTGTACAAATGAAGAAGCCACCTATGAAGAAGAAACTACTTGCTAAGAAACTGACTGCCAAACAATAAGTTGAGGCAAGGTGGTTACAAGCTGAAAAAGAGGAAAAAAAAAAGGAGATTGGAGGAGGAAAAGACAACCAAGCTAGCTGCTCAAAAGAAAGGAAAAATTGTCTACACAGACAAGGATGAAGAGGAAGAAATGTTCCTTGCTGGATATAAAGCTGAACAGATTGATGACCCAGAATTCAGAAAACTATGGAGAGCTGAGAAGGAAAGACAAAAGGAGATGGATGCCAAATTCAAGGAGGACAGCTCGACTCCCGAAGATGAAGAAGAAACAAATCCCATCATCAAGTTCTTTGACAAATTCCAACTGACTGAGCCTCAAAATCTAGCTTGGATTCACAGGAAAAAAGCTGCCCAATGGAATCGAATTGTCAAATAATTTGTGATGCAACATTACTATCTACTTGAACCAGAATATCAAGGAGAATTTGTTGATGAGATGTTTAGGGAATTTTTGAGCAAACATAAGAATCAAACATTTGTGTAGTATCTACATCTTCAATCTTCCATGACAAATGTTCCTCTAACTGCTCCAAAGAAAACAACCATGGTGCCTCCAAGAATACCTAATACTACGGAAATTGATCACACTCACATCCACAACGTCATCAATAATTCTGCCCAACACATGGGGTATCCAATCGATCTGAACAACAAAGACAACATGAGAACATTCAATGGAATATATGTTATTTATAATGTGCTATCAGAGTTAAGACAAAGGGAATTGGTGGAAATGAGGATGGCACAACTAGCTGAGCGTCAACAACAATAGCAGTCTGCAGAAAAGGAACAACATCAACCTCCACCGTAGTCAAATGAATCTTTAATTGTCAAACTTTTGTAACTTTAAATTTCACTGTTAGTTGTCTTCGCTTACATTCTCAATTTGTAACAACTATCTCTTTTTAATGGAAGTTTGAAGATTTTGGTTCTTGAAAACAACCTGAAGACAATATCTCTTTGTCCAGGCAATGTTTTTATACATGTTATTTAGTGATTTATATTTCTGCATATTAACTACTTGTCTCTTAATATTTGTTGTTTTAAAAGTGTGGTTTCGACATCATCAAAAAGGGGAAAATTGTTGGGAACCCTATAAATATATTTATGTTTTGATGATGTTTTTCGAAACTACACTTAGTCATTTCAAGATATCTAAAACCGAGTAATCAATATCATCTTTTAGGGAACAACTTAACTATAAAAGGAGCAGATTGTTATTTTACAATCTGTATTATTCTTATAAAACTTTCCTGGACATATTGATTACTAAACGAACAAGTATTCTTTTATATGTACAGACAGTTGGATGAGTTAAGAACAAATCGTTTTTTTTTTTTGAAAATAACGATCTGTCCTTAATACATTGCAGCTCGCTGTCCATTTTCACTTGTCATGGTTTTTAGGTATCATTTTCTCTAGAATAGATGATAACAGATCATAATTGTAAAAAGGAAGTTTGAAGTTTCAAACTTACTTATAGGAACGATCTGTGTTTTTAGAATAAACCAATACAACTACAATGTAAAAGAATAGATGGTTAGTAAAACCATATGTCCTATAGGTCAAGTTGTTACATAGTTTAGAAATATTACTCGGACCATCTCGAGAAGAAGAACAGATGGACTTACTCATCCCAGCAGCCCGCTGTCAAACAGCAGATCGTTTTCTCAAAAACGATTTGTCCTTAGCTTTTGTTGTTGTTATCAAAAGATGGTTTCAAGAAAGTCGATGGATGATCAAAGTGTTAATTGAGTATCAAACCAATTAACATGTGATACAACTCAACTCACAGATCGTAGGAAACGATCACGATTTGTTGAAGCAAAGTCCAGCTAGCTGTTCCTCACAGTAATTATGGTGGACTGCCAACATACCTACATTTGTCATAAGTCAACCACTCAGTGCGTTGTCATATCAAAGAGTATATTTTAAGGAATGTAGTACGAGAATATCAATTTAGATATACGATGAATCATTCCAAGTATGGCAACACACTAGGAAATGCGTGAAAGGTGGAACAAGACGCACTTAAAGCAGCGCGTGTATCAACAACACTACCATGCATTTTTTAAGGAATGTAGTACGAGAATATCAATTTAGATGTACGATGAATCATTCCAAGTATGGCAACACACTAGGAAATGCGTGAAAGGTGGAACAAGACGCACTTACAGCAGCGCGTGTATCAACAACACTACCATGCATTTAATGCAGCCATTAATGCAACGGAGAAAGACTCTCTCTCTCTAACGGATAGTTCCAACCATGGTTCTATAAATACCACCTTCACTTCCAGAATTGAGTACGAGAATTCAAGCATTCAAATCAACCATTACTCTGCTCAAATTTCTCCAAGCTCTCAACGTTCAAAAACACTCTTTCACCAACCTAGAAATCTCTCGAGTGTTTACTTTGTTTGAAAATATATTTCTGGAAACTTGTTTTACTAAACCATAGTTAGGATCTAGTATTGATCCAGTTGTAACCCTAGATAGTAGTTCTCTATCGTTGGAAAGAAGAAGTGTAGTCACAAGAAATTGTCTAGTTTTGATAATTCTTGTGACTCGTACTCAACGAGTAAAAAGAAAGGAGAAAATTTAGTGGATTATCGATCTAATTCTTGATTGAGCCGTGGACGTAGGGAAAGCTTATCCCGAACCATGTTAACTACTTGCGTTCTTTAATTTTTTGTTTACTTCATTCATCATATTCTTAATACTTTTACATAAAACTGTTGGTTTAAGATTTTGAGTAAAGAAAACGTTTTTCATTAACAAGAGCATTAACCACCGAATTTCGCACACAACATAAATTAAGTTTAACTTATAAAGTTATTCTTTATTTTTGTTTTTCACTAAATAAGGTTATACTCGAGTAAGATTAATTCTTCCTAACTAGAAGAGTTTAATTTTGTTACCCAAGTTATCTTAAATATTAAGTGTGCTTAAGCCTTATTACTTAATCAAAAATAAGAAAACCCTAAAAGTTTGACGACTTGGTGTATTCCCCCCCCAATACACCATCTTGCTCTTTTGGGTCCAACAGTGTCTAGGTTTTAGTTTGTTTTGTTTTCGTGTCTTTTTATTTCGTATTACACCTGTTTTTGTTGTTTTCGTGTTCGGTGTAGGATGGTGAGATGAAAGACGGATAGGAGTTGAATTGGTGCCGATTATGTCGTATGTGCTAAGCCGAACGAAGCCAAGGAAACTAGACAAGAGGTTGCTAGGAGTTACGGGCAAAAGACGAGATGAGAAAGAACGCGAGAGCATGGCCATATGCAAAAATTGTTACGTTTTGCGCAATAATTTTGTTTATGCTCTTTCTCCTTCGTTACAACTCCGAATATGGATCTGTTTGCGACTACGGACTCCTATCGAGACGAGCTTCAATTATATATTTTCTAAAATTTTGTATTTTGCACAAGTCAGCGGTTGCTGGAGTGCAGATTTTCAGATATTCAGATAGTTCACCCCAGCGACCGCAGGGTACTCAGCGGTCGCTGGGCCCGTTAAATTGGCAGTTTTGGATATGATTTAACGAGGAAAACTGATGTATTTTCATATATATCTCTGTACTAAAACTTTAGAACTCTCTCTAGAACATTAGTATTCTATTCTAAGACTTTTGGAAGATGGATTAAAGTGGAGATCAACCTCTCCATCCAAGTAGTGTAATCATAGTAAGTTTCTTTATTTGATTTGTTGTTTATGATTGTATGAATGGATTGTGTAGGTTGAATCTCCACTAGGGTTGAATTTCTTGTTGATGATTGATGTTATCGTTATTCATGCTCGTTGTTTGGATTATACTCATTTAATTGTACCGATTGATCACAGTTGCAATTCATTAGACGTAGGGTGAGGTCGAGAGACAATCCTTGTGTCGGATCAAAGTCCAATCAATATCGGTTGTAATCGTAAACGTATTAACCGAGTATTCATTTGTTATCTTGAGTTCTTGATTGTGTGGCTTAAATACGAGAGTTGGAGTCACAATCTAATTGTAAATATGAAAGTTAGTATTTTGATAGCTTTTGAGAATTCTAGTTGGACGAATAAATGCATGAATAATTGTAGCATGTGATGATTCATGTGAATGTTTATACCCTAGAGCCTTAATTCTGAATTCCATCTATTTAGTTTAATTATCTATATTATATAAGAATTATATAAAAAGAACAAATATGAGTACCCCCCTCAAACCCACCACACATCACTTTTTGGGTATCCATCATCTCGGCACTTGTGGATATTAATCACGTGTGAAACATATAATATTAATATTTAAGAGATATTATATATAATTTTAGGAAATACTTTACATATAATTTTTAGAAAATTATAAAAACATGGTTAATATTAGGTGGGTCGGTGAGTATTTAACGGACATTTTGATGGATATTTCATAGGTATATCGCGAATAATTTTTGTGAGTAAGAATAATAACTATCCATATACAAATACAAATGATATTAAAATTTACCCATGAAACCATGAGTGGATATCAAATGTGTCTCTAACTCACATATTTACTGTTAGATAATTGCACGTAAATTGTGATTTATACCCTTACAGGTACGGGTACGATAAGGTAACTTGATTTTTTATCCAACACCATAATTTTTAAATAGCAAAAATTTGCAATTATGTTTATAATTCATAAGGTAGCGTGATTTTTTTATTAATACATTCTACACAAGATATTTTATTGTAAATAATATTTATAATAATTTGTTATTTTATATCACTTTTAAATACAAAAAGGTTAAAATAATTGTTTTAATATACCAAATTCAAATTTTAACCACTTAAAATATTATAGAAAAATATAGTTAATTTATATTTAGGTTTTCTCAATCACCTCTTATTAACGATATCTTTCAATTTTATAGCTAATAATTCGTAAAGACAAGTGATTAGATTATTATTTTTATATTTTTGATTATTATTTGATTTTACTATAATAAAATAAATATTATATAACTTAAGCCTTTAAATATATTATAGCATTTTCAATAACTAAAATTTTATTATAAAACTCAAATTTTTAAATAGATAATAATATTTTTAATATTTAAATTTTTATCGTAAAATATATTATTTAAAATTTTATATTTATAAATTATAATATAAAATAATTTTTCGTTGATTTTCGACGGATTACATACTAGTGATTTATTGATTATGTTATAATTTTATTATATCAATGGATGAAAATACATGAATAATTGAGATTCATTTTTAATAAAAAGCAAGAATATTTGTCTTTAGTATAACACAAGGGAATCCCTTGTCACCTAAATATATAAACGAAAGTAGTGTATACTTGCTGTATTAATATTTTATTTTCCTATAGATCAAAACCATAAATTAAATCATCATATTAATTATAATTTTATAGGTGTTTATGTCCTTAGTAAGTTTACTTTTTGGTGTTTGAATAATATATAGTTTGACTTTCTCAAGCACTCTTTCATATTATAAAATTCACATTCAATGCCTTTTTTTTCCAATTAAAATATTATATTAGTTGCTTCATGCAATTTCTTTTTATTAGTTTCCAGATAATCCACGTCTTGTTCAATGTTGATTGACTTTTTAGAGAGCTCATGTGGTTTATAAAAAATTATATGCATGATCTAAAGCCTATTGACATATATTTGTTATATTAAATACAATCTTATATATGTAGGACTTTTTCCAAGTGTTTTTATCATTCGCATGATCTACTTTATACTTATTTTCCTTAGGAAAAGTGTATTGTGATGACATTAGCATAGATTTTAAGAAAATATTGTAAAGTGTGTTTTTAACAGAGAAATTGATGCACGTAGGGGGTGAGTATGGTTTGCTTCAGTAATCGAACCGAAAAATAATAAAAATCAAACCGAAAAATGTAAAATCGAAACCGAATCAAAATGATTTTGAACCAAAAATATCGAACTGTGTTGGGTCTCGGGAGAGCAGGTGTGGTGTATGGGGGGATGGGTGAATACACCACACAAACCAACTTTCTCGTGATTGGTTGTGAACAACATATTGAGAAGCAGCTCGCTGTTTATACCAGAACAGCTCACTTGGATTAGCAATTGATCTCCTCTGATTTAGAGAGAGATCCAACTGCTCAAGTAAGTTCTCAATACAGAGCGTGAGTAATCAGTCAAGGAGCAGATCGACTGGCAGCTGGCTGGAGCATACCAGACGATCTGTCCAAGCACACGTGTGCGGAAACTGTGTGTATGTTGTTGGCTGCTCTTAAACTTAGAAAATATATTTTAATTATACTGAGTGTTCTTTAAGGAATTGATTCAAGATGCACAGCTCGCTTAATTAGATAAGCTCGCTGGTGAGTGATAAACAAAGAATCAAACCAATGCAATGCAAAGTATAAAAGAACACACAATATTTAATGTGGTTCAGGAAATCCCCTACGTCAACAATCTATCAAAGCTAGATTGATGAATCCCTTAACCTTGGATCCCTCGATTATTTATCCTCGTTGAGTACGAGCCAAAACTCGCTTATTTATTTTCGCTGAGTACGAGATTACAACTCTCTTATTTAAACTCGTCGAGTACGAGATCTGGGTTCGGTTTTATAATCGTTCTTCCTCCAAGCTTTTGGCTATGGAGGAAACTAGAACTATTGGCTTTGAAGGCTCAAATCTAAGACTTTTAATTTCTTATGAGTGTTGGGGAGGAGAAAACAAGTCCTACAGGCAAACACTTTTAATATTCTGTTATGCTTTTGGTCTTGCCACGGGTTGGTCCTGGCAAGAGAATATTTTGGTAACACTTTATTTCCTGTATTTCAATACAAGTATACTTTTAATTATTTCATCCTTATTCTTTACTTTCCGTATGAGTAGCTAGATTATTAGACTTAGCTTGGGAAAGATGAATTAAGTTCGGATTTATAACGTCTTGAGAGGTCTAACTGTGCATATAGTTGTCTTGGCGTGTTCCTAAAGTGCTGGATTTGAATCCTATACAACTTGATCAAGTCATCGGTGTTGTCTGGCCAGTAGCAGTCTTGGGGAAGATCAGGTTACAACTGCGAGCTGGAAACTCCAAGTGTTAGCGACTTCCTGCTTGTCAGCCAGAGGGATCAGTGCGGTGAAGTAGGTGGGGACGCCATGGGACGGGCGTCTGAGATGGTGTGCCCATGTGATCTACTATGTTTCGAAGACACTTACCGGAGCTCAGATCAACTATACCACCATGGAGAAATAGCTGCTTGCCGTGGTGTTCGCCTTCGAGAAGTTTAGCTCCTATCTCTTCTGGAGCAAGACAGTAGTTTACACTGACCACGTTGCGCTGAAGTATCTCATGGCCAAGAAGGATAGCAAGTCACGCCTGATAAGATGGATCTTGCTACTCCAGGTGTTCGACCTTGAAGTGAAGGACAAAACTGGAGCCCAAAACCATGTGGCTGACCATTTGAGCAGGATCTTGAGGGAAGATGACGAAACACCCCTCAATGAGAGATTTCCCTATGAGGAGCTGTATGGAATAAGTATTGGCGAGCCATGGTATGCCAACATAGTCAACTACATCATCACGAAGACTTTCCCGATAGATCTTGACCAATACCAGAGAGGAAAGATTAAGAAGCATAGCGAGTCATTCATCTGGGATGACCCATATCTATGGAAAAAAGGTGTCGACTTGATAATCCGAATGTGTATACCCGAGGAAGAACAAGAAAGCACACTTGAGCATTGCCACGAGAGGGAATACGGAGGGCACTTTGGAGCAAAGCGTACGACAATGAAGATCCTAGATAGTGGGTTCTACTAGCCCACGATCTTCAATGCCAAAGGGAAGGAAATATTTCGAAGAAGGATGAGATGCCCTTGATACTAGTCTTGCCAGCAGAGATTTTTGACATATGGGGCATGGATTTCATGGGCCCCCTGCCCAAGTACTAAGGCAACCAGTACATCTTGCTAGCTGTGGATTATGTTTCTAAGTGGATAGAAGCGATTGCAACTCCAAATGCATATGCAAGGACCGTAGCAAGGTTTGTCAAGGCAAATATCTTCACCAAATATGGCATGCCCAAGGCGATAGTTAGCGACAGAGGTTCACACTTCTATAACTCCACCATCACGAGTTTGTTCAAGTATGGAGTTCACCACCATATGTCTACTGAATACCATCCTCAAGCCAATGGGCAAGCTGAAGTTTCCAACAGCATTGTGAAGAACATTTTGAGGAAGGCAGTTGGCGAGACAAGAAAGGACTAGAGTGACCACCTTGATGATGCACTTTGGGCATACATGACAGCCTACAAGACTAACTTTGGGATGTCTCCATACTGTATGGTATATGGCAAGCTGTGCCACTTTCCTGTCGAGATGGAGCACAAGGCATTCTGGGCAGTGAGCAAGATTAACCAAGACTGGGATGAAGCTGTTAAAGGAAGAAAGCTAAGCCTACAAGAGCTAGAGGAGATCAGACTTAAGGCATATGATAATGTTGCCTTGTACAAGAAGAAGTTGAAGAATTGGCATGACCACATAGATCGAGGAAAGAGATTCAACAAAGACGAGATGGTGTTGTTATACAAGAACCACCTCAGATTTGCCTCTGGCAAGTTATCTACCAAGTGGAGAGGACCATACATGGTCTGGGAGCATTACCCTAATGGCTCCGCAGACATTCAGGATCTCAAGACCAAGACAATCTTCAAAGTCAATGGAAATAGGCTTAAGGCCTATTATGGATATCACCCTGGAAAGGAAGTCACGGACCTTGCTCTAAAACCTGCCACCTGCCAGCCTACCCCCCTATAACCGTCTACACCCACTCTTTCACTCCTCCATACGTAACAACCACCCCTCCCACTACCACCTCTGCAACTTCCCAGACACCCTTATTCCTCTAATAACCAATATTCACTCCACCACTTCATCACTTTCACTCTCACTCACACCATCATTCTCAAATTGTCGAACACCACTTCCCCACACCCTCCTTAACCAACACATGACAAAACCCTTAAACTCTTCCACCATGGTGAAGAAGAAGGCCCCCGCGAAGAAGAAACCCAGTAGCTAATCCTCTTCTACAGCAACCGAGCCATTACCCTCACCAACCAATACCACTACAGAAACCCTTTTCATGGTGACGCTAGCCGTAGAAACCACCCAAACACCTACGCTAGAGGCGGAGAAGGAAAACCCACCACCAGTAGAGAATTAGGAGGTAGTAGATGAGGAAGTGGAGGACGAGGAAGAAGAGGGGGAAGAAACAACAAAGGAAGAGAAGGCAGAGGAGATGGAGGTCGACTAGCCCAAGGAAGCCAGCCAGAAAGGAAGCTCCAGCAAGGCCACGAAGGAGGAAGCCGAGGAAGTTTCGTCCGGGGAGAAAACTCCGAAGAAGCGCCGGTTTAAAACCGTCATGAAGAAGGAGAAAGTAACCCCGGTGAGAAGGACTAGAGCAAAGGCAACCAAGGCTGAGACAAGCGAGATGGAAGGAAGGGAAATCATGGTCCCCAAGAACATTGATTTTGAAGTGCTGAAGCAATTGGGCGTGGAAGAGCAAGTGCGGGAGAGATTCAGAGCTAATGGATGGAAGAAGTTCCTTGACTGGGAAAACACCACCTACGGTGACCTGGTCAGGGAATTCTTTGGTAGCGTCAAGGTGGAAGTCGAGATGGCAGGAGTCCCTAGTGTGATGGAGTTTTCTCTCGTGGGTAAGCCGCAGAAGGTAGCCGTCGAAGACCTAGATGTAATTCATGGCATGATTGGTTTCAGGGAGAAGTTCAACCCGGAGTACAAGTCATCAATCAATGTAGTCCCCAACGCGCCCAGGGAGCAGTAAAACCGGGTGGGAAGGTCCGGCCAGAACCAAATATTTCAAGGGAAGCGAGTCCAAGGCTTCTGCCTTGGTGGATCTAGAGGTCAAGATGTACCACCGCATCTTGGCCATCAACCTCTTTGGCAAGAAGGACAGTAGTAATACCGTGTTCCAAAATGAACTTTTCATACTTTGGGCCATGGAAAAGAAGCAGCGGCTCAACTTCTCATCGTTTGTGGCAACCCATATCCGTAACATCATGTCCAAGCCCCAGCAGTGTCTCTCTCTGTCCCACCTGCCTACCTTGATTGGAAAGCGGTTTGAGTTGATCAAGGAGGGCTACGAAGAATTCCTAGAAAGGGAGGACCACTTTGACATGACCACTCTGACCAGGATGTTTACCATCGAGGAGAACGCTGATGGAGAGCCCCGCATTGTTGAAGACCCTGTTGAGAAGCCACCTGTCTACCCCACCAAGAGCATCATGAAAGCAACAAGGTCCCCCTCGCCAGAGCCAACGGAGGACCTGACCGTGTACCTCAGCCTCATTGACAAGACACTCCGACAACTGCAAGACGCCCAACTGGCCTACTTCGAGCACGTAGGTTTCAGGTACCCCCTTGCTCGCCAATGATTCAGTCCTCCCATTTTTATTATTATTTTATTATTTTTTATTTTGTTTTTCTTTTTTTAAGGTTTTTTGATTTTGTTTTATTTTCTCATTTTTTATTCTGTTTCAGTCAGAGTCATGACTAGGGAGCCTCTCCCATTTTGATCACTTTGCTTGTGCAAAGTGTGTGAGTGGGGAGGGTTCCCAAGTCTACCTAGGTTAGAGAGTCTGTTTTTTTTTTTTATTCAGAGTTTTGTCAGCATGCTTGTTGTACATATATCTTGAGCATGATAGACATAGGAGTTTGGATGTACAGATCAAGCATGTTCTAGGATAGTTAGGTATGAAGGAAATGCGATCATGTGAGCATATATACCCTGTGAGATTTTGAGCCTTAAATGTTATATATATTTGTTTAGCATGATTTTCTTTTTCTGTGTGTATATACAATTGCTTGTTTGATTGGTTCTAGAACTTGTCTGTCTTCTTGGTCAAAACCTTATAGCCCTAGTCAAGTCTCTAGAGAATTTAGGCACTTTTGTTCATAAGTCCAGAGCCAAATTTTCCTACTAGCATTCATATTCCTTTGCGAGCCATTTTTTAGTCTTAATATTTCTTTCGCCTCACGTGCATATTCAAAAAACCCCATAAAGGTCTACCATGGTCAGGATGAACATAGGACAGAAAGAATAAATCTATGGAGCAAGGAGGAAGGGTAAGACACACTCCCCCGAATGGTTACCCTGGTTTTCAGCCGGGCAGCCCAAAAAACAAACAAACCAAAAAATCCCACAAATAAATAAATACGTGGGGTGGGAGTCCAGAAGAAAAAAAAAGGGGGGGGGGGTAGAAAATAGAAAAAAAAATTCCAAAAAATATATGTACCCCAGAAAAATAAGTGTGCTAGGGCCCGGGAGAAGTCTAAGTGCGCTCTTTAGTCAAGGAATTGTCCAAGACTATAGTCATGCCGACCTTAACCCAGTTCCCAAAATTTTCCAACCTTTTGTCAAAGCCACGTTACAACCCAATGAAGACCTAAGGATAGATGCCTTGACCAGGCTAAATGGGTGGAGACATGTAGAAGGCAGGCAAGCCTATGGGACCTTTCTTAATCAAGCAGGTTGTTAAGCGTAAACACATAACCTAAGGAAACATCTCTAAGCTCACTTGATAGCTATCTTAACTGCTTGAGAACATTGCTTGATTTATGCTCTAACTCCTATTTGTTTTGACTGATTTTGGTACATGTATATTAGTGTGCTGGCTGTTTAAGTCTTTTATTTTCTTTTTGAGCAAATTATATTTACACGCTTGAGGGCAATCGTTCTTAAAGTGTATGAGTGTGACGCACCTGTTTTTCGTGCTCTTTTTTAGTCTTGTTTTAGGTCTAGATCGAGTTATTTTCCCTTTATTTTTGTCGTATTTCATGTTTGGGAGGACACAAGTCTATGGCATGCAGGATGAAGGGCAAGTTACGGGTTGTCTCGGGAGAAAGACAAGAATATGCATTAAGAAACTTGGGCAATCTGAAGCTCACCGCCCGAGACCACACTGTAGCAGATGGAGACCAAGAGGGTATGCTGAGCAACACAAAGAACAAACCATGCAGCCGGGAGCGCACAAGACGAAGGGAAAGAGGCAGGGATTCGCGGCAGATTTCTTTCCTTCCACGGAAAAGGAAACATATCTCTCTTTCCTTTCACCAACGATTTGGGGAAGGATTGGTAATCTTTCCTTCTTCGTGGAATATCTGATCGGGAAGGAAAGTTTACCGGAACCCTAGCCACCACCACACGAAAAGCCCAAGCCCATGGAGTTGCTATATCTACCCTATGCTAAAAATCAAAGAAACATACATGAGAGAGGGGGGACGACGCCTAGCTGCTTAGTTTAGTTCTTTTATTTTCTTATGAGTGTTGGGGAGGAGAAAACAAGTCCTACGGGCAAACATTTTAAATATTTTGTTATGCTTTTGGCCTTGCCATGGGTTGGTCCTGACAAGAGGATATTTTGGTAACACTTTATTTTCCATATTTCAATACAAGTATACTTTTAATTATTTCATCCTTGTTCTTTATTTTCCGTATGAGTAGCTAGGTTATTAGATTTGGCTTGAGAAATATGAATTGAGTTCGGACTTATAACGTCTTAAGAGGTCTAATTGTGCATATAGTTGTCTTAGCTTATTCCTAAAGTGTTAGATATGAATCATATACAACTTGATCAAGTCCTCGGTGTTGTCTGGCCAGTAGCAGTATTTGGCGAAATCAGATTACAACTGCAAGCTGGAAACTACAAGTGTTAGCGATTTCCTACTTGCTAGCCAGAGGGATCAGTGCAGTGAAGTAGATGGGGAAGCCATGGGACGGACGTCTGAGATGGTGTGCCCATGGTTGTTATGTTCCCCGCGAATGCCTATTCGGGTACATCAGAGTAAGCTTGGTCCAGGTGCAATCTTGGCAAAGGGGATAGGGAGTGAGTAACCCTTACCCTGAGTGGCTACGTGACGATTAAAAAGAGGGCTTCTTAAGTGATGCGTTTGGGTGGTAGGAGTAAAACTCCATTCTTATGCTCGCCCTTAAGCGATGACATGCCGAGACAACGAACAATTTTGCACCGATGATCAAGACATAAGTCAAGACTCAAGGATTCTAACTCAAGTCAAGTTGTTTTCTCATTTAACTCTTTTAGTGTTTTCTTTTCTGTTATTTACTTTTACATCTTTTACTATTATGCTTGGTTACACCTCTTGCCCAAGGCAAGTCCCAAATCAAAACCCAAAATTGTGACATCGAGAGAGGAATCTACCAACTCCATGTGGGATCGACCATGTACTTACCACTAGCAGAACCTAGTGAGAAGTATCGGTTTATAAATTTATCTTGTCAGAGTGATAACGACTGAGCTCCGACAGATGCCTTACCTCAAGTAGATTTTAGGTTGTTCTAGGTTGCGGTAGCTCTTGGTTGAGCAGGGCTTCTCCCAAGTATTCAAATAGTTGGAAGTGAGAGTGTTGATCGTGAAACTCCTTAAGAGTTTGGGTATTCAAAGAACCTACCACAATTGCAAATTCTCGGTTTTTGAACAAGTTGAAGGTCAAATTTATTTGCGCCTACGTGCTTTACCTTTTAATTTGGGTTATCATTATGATTGGGATTTGCTAGCTAGGGTGCATATTCGTTCACAACTGCGTGGTTATTTAAAAACCTTAGGCCAATTAAAACTTGTCGATAATGGGGACTTAAATGGTTATGTAGACTTATCATATGAACTGCTTTCCACTTTCACATTTGGTGATGCACATAATTCTTTACATTGTAGACTTTTAGGCAATGAGGTTACTGTTACGTGCTCTATCATGCATACTGTGTTTGGTATTTCTTCGTTTAGGGGAGCGGCTAACCCTATAGCTGCTTGGTACGAACTTACCGGGCTCTACAATTGAAACCCGAGTGACACCCCTAGTGGTTTCATTAAGGATAACGCCATTTCCCTGCTGCACAAATTCATTGCATTTAATGTGTCAGGGAAGGCAGAAGCCAACAAAGTGAGTACTAATGAGTGTTTCCTCCTATCTACTGCTGCGAAAGGGCAGAAAGTTTGTATTTCTTCCTTTGTCTGGACACAGTTTGAAGGAATTAAATATAGGAAGAAAACTCATCCAGCCTTAGCATACATTCCTTTTCGCTTGGCTCGTCATTTTGGTTTTCAGGTACCCAATAACTACAGTTGGAGACAAAGCATCTGCTTGAGTGCTACAGTTCTGAAGCACAACGGCCTTCTGGTGGCATCTAAAACCTCCTTTGTTCCCTACGAACAAAGAGAGTGCGTGCACCGCTTTCTAGAGCGCGAGGCGGCACTCGAGCGAGCTGAATAAGTTGGGTCATCTGATGAGACCACTCCACCTACTGATGAGGCTCCCACCGGTACAGATGTCGAGATGGAGGAGAGAGCCTACGAGGGTGACCAGTCTAGCGGGTTCCTAGGAGGGTACCAAGGCGCCTTCGAGCAAGGAGGCTTCGCTAGCGGGTCCGGTAGTGGATACGGATCTAACTACTTCATGAGGGATGACTTCGAGAGGTTCCAAACCGGCCTCTTTGCGAGGTTGGATACTTAGAACAAAGTCCTCCACTCGATGGATACCCGTCTCTAGTCTATGGATACACGTCTCTAGTTGGTCGACACCCCGTGTTACCTCTCTTGAGGAGCAATGGGCACGATGGACGGGACTCAATCCTTGACCTCCTCCTACATCCGACTATTAGGATCCATAGGATCCTCTGGCGTATCAGTTTTCTTTCCTTTCTTTTTCTTTTATGTTTTCATTTTTATTTCTTTATTTGTTCTGTTTTATGTTTTGTTTGTTTTGTCCTTGTATGCAGGTACCAACTCTAGGAGTCACCTGACCTTTGGGCTTGTTGTCGGCTCTTTGTTATCAGGGAAGTCCTCATTACCCTTCTTCTTTAATTCCTACTACGAGGGCGTAGTAGAATTTAAGTGTGGGGGGTTTTATGTTTGCTTTCTTGCATATGTTAGTACTCTTCATTATGTTTTTGTTTTTAGTCTATGTGTGTCCCCATCTTAATGATTTGTACGTTTACTTGCTTATTCGATCACTATGTGTTGATAAATGTTGATTGTTGATATGTGAGTCGTGTATGTGACATGAATGGTGGTAGACTTAGCTTAGATTCGGTTCTTGATTGGGCTAGGTTGTATGGTTGAAATGTTACGTGGGGCATGTTGCTTTACTAGTTAGTGTGTATAGTGATCATGATTTGGATTATGAGTGACTACGCTCTAGAGTCTATGTGTCCGGTTCCCTTGAATAAAAAAAAGTGAAAATAAAGAGTTTTAACTTTTGAAACAAAAAAAAAGAATAATAAACGCTAGAAGGGCATAATTGAGTAAGACGAATTGAGTTCGTGGGTTCTACTCCACTTATCATAGATAATGAGTATGGAAAACCACATCGGGGCACTCAATGTGAGCCATTGATGTTTAGGCCCGATGATTACACCCTTATGCGGACTTGTTTGTTTTACTTAAAGTTTAGGGGAACTGGATGTGTGGATAATAGGGAGATGTGAGATTGTACATATATCGTGATCATGTGCATACCAATGAACTTAGTAACGGGCAACATTACATCTTGATTGAGTGACCGAATACGATTAGGAATTGAATCAAATCTAAGTCTTGGTGTGAAGGTATGAATGGTGGTCGGGCTTACATGTTGACTATTGATACAAATTGATACATTGTGATTGGATTTTTCTTGAGGACAAGCAAATGATTAAGTGTGGGGGAGTTGTTTAGTATGTCTTTGTTTTGATTTTGGTCTTCGTGTTATCGTGTCTAGAGTATTAGATTGTTCATTTTCGTATTTTTTTAGTTCGTTTTTACGCCGGTCATGTGTTTTCATGCTTTGGATGTAGGATGAGAAACTGAGGGAATAATGGAGTTGGAAGTGTTGCCTTGTGCGTCGCCCATGCAAAACCGAGAAGAGTGGGAAGGATCGAAGATTACACGTGAAGAAAAACCAAGTTGAAGGAGCAAAGAAGGGCCCAGCGCCCGCTGGGGTGCACCTGCAGAAGATTTCAGAGGTCCTGCCTAGAGACGTTGGCTTCTCAGCAGTTGCTGGCCCTGCAGGAGCCGTGCGCCAGAGAGGCAAGGCCAGCGACCGCTGGCTGGCAGTTATGAGCAGGTTTTAAAACTCCTTTGGGTGTCATTTTTAGAGCCCCAACCTTTGTAACTCAAGATTAGACTCTCAAACATTTTTATTACTTGCTTTCTTAGGTAGATTATAGTGAATTCCAACCGATTGAAGTGGATTCCGACTTAAGATTCTTACGTTTCATCTAGTAAGCTTCCTTTTGATGGTTTCCTTTTGCAATTCTACCATGTATATTATACTTGGCTAGATTCTTACTTGGGTTGGATGTTAATGCTCCAGTTTGATGTTTGATTGATTCATGCTAGTTGATTAACTTGTTTTGATTGGAATTTAGTGCTTGATCACCATTGAATTCATATATATATATATATATATATATATGTTTAGGTAGATTGATGAATTGTTGTTACATGTGGAATTGGGGTTAATCAACATCATTCTTTAATCGGAAACGTTTGAATAAGTGTTTGTACGAAGTTAAGTAATTGCTAGAGGTGTGAGATTGATACGAAAGTGAAGATCACAGTTTAGTATATAAAAACGAAAGTAATTTGCTAAGTAACCTCTCGTGTTCCTAACCAAGTATGAATGCATGATCAATTTGATATCAAATAGGAGCTAAAGTATCCAATCCTAGACTTCAATCTTTTGTTATTCGTATTTATTATTTTGATCTTTAATTTGTTGAATATATCAAAACCGTTATAAAATGTTTAGGATTTCCTTTTTAGTATTGTAGTACTAGTAATTAATAGCCCTGCATAGTCTTCCGTGAGATTCGATATTAGGGCCAACTTGGCATGTATTACAACACTCGTCTAATGGAGAGAACTTCAGTTACGTTATAAGTTGAACTGTTCTAATGAATGATCTTCTTTGTTTTGTCTGCAGGTGACAGAAGTGGTAGGGTGCTAATGCCAACCTTGGAATGTTCTCTCATTCCTGCTCTTCTCTTTGGCCGAGGATGGAGGCAGCAGTCTCTGCTCCTCCCTTCCTTTTTTCCCTTCTTTTGTTTTCATAAATTAGGACTTGTACTAGTAAGGTTTCTCCTTGTCTTGGTTATGCATTTAGAACTTCCTAGCTTCTCCTTTCTGTCTTCCTAGTTCTATAGGTAATGGCTTACCTCTTAACATAGTTTCTCTCTTGTTACATGTGTTGGAGGGATAGTATGGTGTGCTGGCAGGGAGGGAGCAGTTTCAGACTTTCTCATTCCCTTTGCTCGAGAATTGCTTGTCTTTCCTCCACTATTTCCTTTCTCCTTTAGTAGTCTATTTCTCTCTTAAGTTGCTAGTTTATTTTCATCCCAAAGTGGAAGATTTTTGTAGATTCTCTTCCTTAAAATATGTAATTTGTCTTTTATCCACACCTCACACACTTTTCAATTTCTATTTTGTCTGGATTCTTAAAAGTGGCTTGCAGTATAGGTTTAGTTCTATAATATTGTATCTTTTTCTATCTAGTATAGTACAGTTGACCCTTCTCTTATTTGGAGACACATATACATGATATTCCAGATTTTGCACTCATTCCTCTATCTGTTTTTTTTCACGTAAGGAATGTTTTAAATTGTGGGATTTTATATTCTAATTAAACTTCTAATTATTGGTTAATCATTCTAACTTCCTAATTAACTGTGATATTCTAAAACGTTGTAACTTTTCATTAACAACTCTATATTCATATCATATATCAATGTTTACATTTATTAGTATTGATTACTTAAGACATTATGCTTAGTAAATGATTGCATGTATTACTTACTATAAATGTTTGTATTAATTATAGGCATCAATATGTCAATCATATTAAATGATGACACTAAACATCATTAATCACACTTATTATGTCTCCTTAGATGACATTGGTCCCATTAAATCATTATCACTACTAATGATTCTATTACACATAAGTTTTCGAGACCTTACTCTTGAAATTTGGATAAGAGTACATAACTTCGAGAGGTTTGTTAATTTATTCGGAACTGAAAAGGCGGGACATTACATGAATAGTCAATTAATTAGCTAGTCTATCAATCTTCATAATTAATTATATATATTATCCAATTTTGAAGAGTAAATCATGATGATTGATGAATGCTATATATTTTTGTATTATAAATGAACAAAGTTTATCGTAGGGGCCTACTATCATATCTATATTATATATTATAATTAGTAAAATTATTTTTAATCTATATAATATATAAAGTATACATTCAACTATATATATTGCAATTTTGACTAAATAATTAATTAAATAGACTATAATCATGACTAATTGATTATATAAGATATTAATTATACACTTACCTAAAATAATTCTTTTCAAATCATTGAATTAATTATATATTACCGTATATAAAATATTAATATAAATATAAAAGAAGGCTTGTGGTATGCCACATAAGTCTTAGATTAAGAAGAGGCCTTGAATATGTAATCCTTTAGGGATAGTTTGGTTTGTGTGATAGAATTATAAGTTTTAAATCTCTACCTTCTTATTCATAATCCTCTAACTCCTTATGAATTTAGTTATTTTGTATACTCCTTAATCACTCAAATGTTTGATTAAATAATCAAGTCAAATTTGGTGTGATTATATAATCAAACATTTAAGTGATTAAGAGACATAAAAATGGATTAAATTCATAAGGAGACGGAGATTTAAAGTATATAATCATATTAATCATATCAATCCTATCAAACAAACCAGATCAGTCGTTAATATATTATATAGATTTTTGTTTTTTTTTCTGTTAATAGTTAGGTGTATAATTGACTTCGTCTCTAGGAAAGTAACCGCGGGCGTGTGATTAGGGATGGCAGTGGACCTTGGACCCGATTCGGATCCGGGGATCCAGATCCGTCCCGGCGGATCCGGAAAACTAATAAAAATCACGGATCCGGATCTGGAATTTAGTAGATCCATCCCAGATCCGGTCCAGATCCGACCCGTGGATCCGTTTATTTAATATAATTTTTTTTTACAATTATATATATATATGTGTGTGTAATATTATATCTATTTTTTATTATTATTAATATTTAGAATTTTATTTTTGAAATTTAAATTCATTGATCTGGACAGATCCGTGGATTCGCGGATCTCACGGATCTGGATCTGAACCAAATTTTTTTAGATCCAACGGATCTGGGCCGGATCTGGACCAAAGTTAAAATTTCCGGATTTGGATCTGGACTAAGCAAGATCCAGCCCAAATCCGGCCAGTTGTCATCCCTACGTGTGATGTGTGTGCTTCCTACCTACTGGATCGGGTCTGGATTTACACAGAGCCCAAGTTAGAAGCCCAAACCGAACATTTCTTTGCCTACAAAACATA
>JAPKLX010000002.1:2027105-2101746 GCA_026898415.1 Leonotis leonurus | reverse complement strand
ATTTATTATAAAAAATTAATCATTCATTTATATCTTCAACAGTTATCCTGTACTAAAATTATAATCACAGTACTTAAATTATTCAATCATTCACATATATTTTCAATAGTTTTCAAGTTTCAAATGATAGTAAACATTAAAAATGAAATTTTGAGGAGAAAATTGTGGAAGTTGAGAAAATTTAACCAAATCCAGTTGTTGAAGTCTGATTTCATGTGGTACTTTGCATTTAGTTTTAGTTTGCTCAAGAATCAATCATCTATTTGTTGCATGTCCGGGATCCTTTCCTTTTCTCTTTTTCAAACTTCGATTCATATATTTTTTATAGAGAAATTTCTGATCAAAGATAGAAAATGATTCGTTTTGCATCATATATAAAGGATTCCTCGTTTTGCAATCTTTTTTATACCTAAAGATCCCACCAAAGTGTCTTCTACTTTTAATAGGTCATGAACTAGATCCGAATCATTATTAACGAGTCCATAAGAAGTGATCCAATTTTTTTCATCGGGTTCGGGTAGAAACCAAAGATCTTGAGCAACCGATCGGGCAAGGTACTCTTACATCTTTCACGAAATGAGTTTGAACTTGAAATTTGACCTGTCACCCAAATTGTGTCCTTTCAGACACAATAAAACTCGAAATAAAGGAAAATGACTCGATCTAAATCTAAAACAATAGTAAAAATAGCACAAAAGTGGGCTTGTTAACCTACTTCTTTCATCATTTTTTTTTCCATTGTTAGTTTCCTAATTAATTAAGCGACACATTTTAATCTATTATTTCTCACTTATCGGGAATCAACTTAGAGAAAATAAATATATCATGATCATATACTCACAACGTAGATCGACCATAGACCATTTAATTCTCTTAAATTAAATTACACATCACTTAAAAATTCGGTCAAATATCATTTACCACCAAGATTCCTACAAAGATCTCCATATATTTTTGACAATGCATTGTATTAAGGCCCAATAGTATTTTATAAATGCTATTTTGTGTTGTATTAGTTAATGTAGGGCTTAGGCCCATCTAAATGTATATATAATACTCTTGTACACACGTTCTATATTCAATGAATACAAAAATATAACTGCTTCAACATGGTATCAAGTGCCTGAAAAGATTTTTTCTCCCACCCACTGCCAAACCCTTCTCTGCGTCTGCCTCTTTGCCGATCAATGGCCTCCACCGCTGATACCACCACAGTCGTGCAGCTCAATGCGCCGACTCACTTTCCGATCAAACCCACTCCGTCAAACTTCTCTGTGTGGAGTCGACAAGTACAATCTACACTTATTGGACTTGATCTCATTCGTTATATTGATGGCACGAAATCTGCTCCATCCAAGACCCTCCAAGACGGCGCTCAAAATCCATCGTACCTATGTTAGATTAATTTCTATTAATCTCATTAATATGGTCACTTATACATTAAAATGTGTTATTTGCTATTATATAAGTATATAATCCTAAAGTGTAATTGTTGAGTTGTTGAGGGGCTAACTTGCAATTACAGTTAAGTTATTTTATTAAAACATGTGGGTGGTCTCCAGGAGAAGTACCGTAGTCTTTGCTCTGTCCTCCCCCATCAGAACAGAAGCGTACAGAAAAGACCGTACTCTCTTCTGGAAGACACTCTCATTCTAATTCTCTTCTGTATTAGAGTTATGGCATTCCCAGGTTAGTGAATAATCATCTTCATCACTTAATGCTTCAGATTATGCATGATAGAGAATCTAGTCGTTTAGGAATTCACAATTAGGATTCTTCTGTAGAATGTACAGTATGTTGAATTTCTATTCAAACAAGTGGTATCAGAGCAACTCTATTTATTTTAGTCTGAGATTAGGACATTATGTGATGATGCCATTGATCCTCCATGATTTTACGTTTTTTAATTTTGGGAGAATAAGGTTTTCTGAATCTTTCGCTGTTTACATTTAGAAATTCTCCTAATTTCATGATTTTTGGGTGTAAAATCATGTGTTAATTGTTCCTTTCATGTGGGGAAGGGTTTAATTGAGGTTTGATATCCTTAATTTCAAGTTTTCGCGGTCTAATGATGCCTATTCCGGTCAAAACGGCCAAAATTCACGTTTTTGTCGCTGTTACAGAATGTCCAGGTCAGCGGTCGCTGACCCTTCTTGATTTGTCGTCAGACTGTTGAGGTCAGCGACCGCTGGGTTCCCAGCGGCCGCTGGCCCTACTTAATTTGAAAATACAGAAAGTGGAGGTCAGCAACCGCTGGGTTCCCAGCTGCCGCTGACCTTACTTAAGTTGGGCGACAGAATATTACAGCCAGCGACTGCTGGCTTGCAGTAAATGGTGCACTTTATTTAGCTCCGTTCATTTTCATGCACCATATTTGTTTTCTAGGTGTTTTAGTTGAAGCAATATGTCGCCAAAGTGACCTCTTTTGTGGAGACTGCTACATCTAACCCTATATATGGTTGTTTTGCGTTTTCAATTCATGCGTTTGTGTGATCGGCCCAAAGGAAGGTCCACATTTAACCGAGTTGACTATGCATACTGTGGAGATAAGTGAGTAATAGTAGTCTGGTTGAACTTGTGTGTTCAATAAAAAGTCCAAAGACTGTTTGTTGTTCGACACGTCCTTACTATCATCACTTGATCACTACATAGAGAGTACCGCTTGCAGCCAATGTTGAAGCCCAAAGGATAGACATTGGTGGTGCGCTTGGTATCTCGGTTGGGGATAAAACCTATTGACCATTAGTTAGGACCTAAAGTTACTTTGTTGTGCGTAAATTAATTCATTTATGTTTACTGATTTATTCTTTATTCTTTTGTTCAATTCAGCTAATATGTCATCCGCGAATACTTTATCTTCTGGCATTAATCCACCTCTCATGTTAAATGGGACAAATTTTAAAGATTGGAAAAGACACCTTTTGATTATGCTGGGTTGCATGAATCTAGATTTGGTCTTTCGGATTGAACAACCCGCACCTCTCACTGAGGAAAGCACTCCTGAACATAGAAAGGAGATTGAGAGGTGGGACCGTTCAAACAGACTAAGTATGATGATTATGCTTAACAGTATCCCAGAGGCCTTCAGAGGTCACGATATGGAAAAGGTCAGTTCGGCCAAGATCTTCCTTGAAGAACTCGAACAGTGTTTTGCCAAAAATGACAAAATAGAGTTAATGTCTCTTCTCTCGACTCTTACGTCGATGAGATATAAAGGACAAGGAAGTATTAGGGAGTACCTTATGGAGATGTTTAACATCGCTTCAAAGCTTAAGGCTTTGAAAATGGAATTCACTGATGATTTCCTGGTACTTATGGCCTTAATCTCTCTACCTCCACAGTTTAGCCAGTTTAAGACTAGCTATAACTGCCAAAAGGAGAAATGGACTCCTAACGAGCTCATTTCTCAATGTGTTCAAGAGGAGGAAAAGCTTAAAAGAGAGCGAACTGAAAGTGCCCATGTGGCAACGACCTCTAAGGGTAAAGGCAAGAAAAGGCCGTATGAAAAGCAAGCTGCTGATAAGGCACCGGCTAAGAAGAAACAAGTTAAGGAAATGAATTGTTTCTTCTGCAAGAAGCCGGATCACGTTAAGAAAGACTGTACTAAGTACCATGAATGGCGTGCTAAGAAAGGTATGGTCTTTACTTTGGTCTGTTCTGAAGTTAATTTATCTTCAGTACCTGGAAATACTTGGTGGTTGGATTCGGGTGCTACAACTCACATTAGTATTTCTATGCAAGGTTGCCTAAGCTACCGAAGACCGAGTGATGTTGAGAGACACATCTACGTTGGAGACGGAAAGTCGGTTGAAGTGGAGGCGATAGGACACTTTAGATTAATTTTAGGGACTGGATATTTTCTAGATTTAAAAGACACTTTTGTTGTACCGTCGTTTAGACAGAATTTAATTTATGTTTGTTTATTGGACAAATTTGGTTACACTTGTTCTTTTGGAAACATACAGTTTACCTTGTCTTTTAATTCAATGGTTGTTGGATCTGGTTACCTTAACTCTTATGATAATCTATATTTGTTAGAAACAATAACTTCTTACAATGAAAACCTGCATGTGGAATCTAAAGGTACTAAAAGAAAATTAAATAAGGAAAATTCTGCAAACTGGCACAAACGCCTAGGACACATTTCTAGAAATAGAGTTGAGCGTTTAGTGTCAGAAGGAATTTTAGATCCTCTTGATTTCACGGATTATGATGTCTGTATTGAATGTATAAAGGGGAAACAGACCAAAAATAAGAAACTAGGAGCCTACAGAACTTCAGAAGTATTAGAGTTGATACATACTGATATATGTGGCCCTTTCCCTACAGCTTCTTGGAATGGCCAACAGTATTTCATCTCTTTTATAGATGACTTCTCAAGATATGGATACTTATATCTCATACATGAAAAGAGTCAATCTATTGACGTGTTCAAAGCTTTTAAAGCTGAAGTTGAAAATCAACTTAACAGAACTATTAAGGCTGTCAGGTCTGACCGTGGTGGTGAATACTATGGTAGATATGACGGCTCAGGTGAACAACATCCTGGCCCTTTCGCTAAATTCCTAGAGGAATCTGGAATTGTTCCTCAGTATACAATGCCTGGTACACCAAGCATGAATGGAGTATCTGAGAGACGAAACAGGACTCTTAAGGATATGGTAAGGAGTATGATAGCTCATTCTACCTTACCTGAGTCACTCTGGGGAGAAGCATTAAAAACAGCAGCATATATCTTAAATAGGGTACCCACTAAGGCTGCTACTAAAACACCTTATGAGCTATGGACTGGTCGAAAACTCAGTCTTAAGCATTTGCATATTTGGGGTTGTCCAGCTGAAGCAAGGCCTTACAGGCCTCATGAAAAGAAATTGGACCCCAAAACAGTTAGCAGCTACTTCATAGGATACTCTGAACACTCAAGGAGTTTTAAGTTTTATGATCCCACATCTAAAACTATCTTTGAGACGGGAACTACCTCGTTCTTTGAGGATATTGACTTTGGGGGAAGAAATAGAATAAGGGATATTACTTTTGAGGAGGGTTCAAATATGAATCCTACTACTGCTTCAAGCAGTGCTGCTGCTTCTAGTAGTGTTCAGGTTCTCGTACCTTTCATTACTCGAGAAGTAGATGTGAATGTACCTCAAGGTGATATCATTGAGAATATCCCCATTCAATTAGATCAAACTCAACAACCTCAAGAACAACCTGTAGAGCAACCTCAATTACAATTGAGGAGATCCACTAGAGAAAGACGGAGTGCTATTCCTGAGGATTATGAAGTATACCTCATGGAAGCTGAGGAATCTAATGGACTGATGGAAAACGACCCTGTCACGTTCCGTCAGGCCATGCAAGATGAACACTCTGCTCAATGGATTGAAGCCATGAATGAAGAGTATAAGTCTATGCAAGACAATCAAGTATGGGATCTTGTCTCATTACCATCAGGAGCAAGACCAATTGGTTGTAAATGGATATTTAAAACCAAAAGGGATGCAAAAGGTAAAGTGGAGAGATATAAAGCACGTCTTGTTGCAAAAGGCTATACTCAGAAAGAAGGTATAGATTATTCTGAGATTTCTCTCCAGTTTCATCGAAAGACTCGTTTAGAATAATCATGGCTTTAGTTGCTCATTTTGATCTTGAGTTACATCAGATGGATGTTAAAACTGCTTTTCTCAATGGAGACATTGAAGAAACAATCTATATGAAACAACCAGAGCACTTTAAAAAAGGTGACTCGAAGGAAATGGTTTGCAAACTAAAGAAATCCATCTACGGGCTCAAGCAAGCTTCTCGTCAATGGTATCACAAATTTCATGAAATAGTTCTTTCATTTGGTTTTGAAATGAACGTAGTTGAGGATTGTGTATATCATAAGTTCAGTGGGAGTAAGTTTGTACTTCTGGTTCTATATGTAGACGATATCTTACTAGCCTCAAATGACTTGAACTTCCTTAAGGATACTAAGAGATTTCTCTCTGAAAACTTTGAGATGAAAGATCTTGGGGAAGCTTCTTTTGTATTAGGAATCCAAATGCACGGTAATAGATCTAAAGGTGTACTTGGATTATCGCAAAAGAGTTATATCGAAAAGATACTTAAGAGGTTTAGTATGCAAGGTAGTAGACCAGTAGATACCCCTGTATCTAAAGGAGAAAAGTTTAGTCTTTCTCAGTGTCCCAAAACCAATCTTGAAATTCAACAGATGCAAAATATTCCGTATGCTTCGGCAATAGGAAGTTTAATGTATGCTCAGGTATGTACACGTCCGGATATTGCGTACATAGTGGGAATGCTAGGTAGATATCTAAGTGATCCTGGGATGACTCACTGGAGAGCAGCCAAGAGGATTTTCAGATATTTACAAGGAACAAAAGATTACATGCTAATCTACAGAAAGTCAGATAACCTGGAGGTCATTGGATACTCCGATTCTGACTTTGCTGGTTGTCAAGACAGTAGGAAATCCACTACTGGATACGTTTATCTGTTGGCTAGAGGAGCTATATCTTAGAAAAGTGTCAAACAGACACTTTTAGCTTCTTCCACGATGGAAGCAGAATTTGTAGCATGTTATCAAGCTACAGATCATGGGATATGGCTGAGAAATTTTGTCACTGGGCTGCGCATTGTGGAAACAATCGAAAGACCACTTAAGATTTTTTGTGACAATAAATCAGCAGTCTTGTATTCTAACAACAATAGGAGTTGTTCAAAGTCGAAGCACATCTACATCAAGTTCCTAGTTGTGAAAGAGAAGGTTCAGAATAAGCTGATATCGATAGAGCACATCGGAACTGGCTCCATGATAGCGGATCCGTTTACTAAGGCCCTAGTGCCTAAGGTCTTTCATGAGCATGTAGCTAATATGGGATTATCATCATTAGATGAGATTGTATAGATTCAGTGGGAGCTGCATTTTGTTGCTTTTCGATGCTTATGTTTTCATATTGTTGCAACACAATTACTTCACCTTTAATGAAGTTCTATCCTGATCAAGATTTCAATTTTATTGCTTATTTTGTATTCATTTACCTTCATCTAAAGTTTAAAGGTTTAAAGAGGACCATTCGAAAATAGATTCTATATCTGATTTTCGTTATACCATGTGATCTATGTCGTTTGGTTGTATTTGTGCATGTGATTACTGTCAGTCTAGTCGAGCTATATTTGATGAACGCTGCTTTAGTCCTTGTATGAGTGCAGTCGATGGACGAGATTGTTTATATACATAGTATATAATATCATTTTGGTTTAAGCGTTTTTCTTGTTATAATACATTGTAAAGGTTTATGTATATTGTGCCCAAGTGGGAGATTGTTAGATTAATTTCTATTAATCTCATTAATATGGTCACTTATACATTAAAATGTGTTATTTGCTATTATATAAGTATATAATCCTAAAGTGTAATTGTTGAGTTGTTGAGGGGCTAACTTGCAATAACAGTTAAGTTATTTTATTAAAACATGTGGGTGGTCCCCAGGAGAAGTACCGTAGTCTTTGCTCTGTCCTCCCCCATCAGAACAGAAGCGTACAGAAAAGACCGCACCCTCTTCTGGAAGACACTCTCATTCTAATTCTCTTCCGTATCAGAGTTATGGCATTCCCAGGTTAGTGAATAATCATCTTCATCACTTAATGCTTCAGATTATGCATGATAGAGAATAAGTTACTGTCAGTGCAATTCTAGGTAGTTGTTCTGAGAGTATACAACCGCTGATCTCGACGGTTGCGTCAGCTCATGACGCTTGGTCTCGTCTATCAAACACCTATGCTAGCACCACGCCTGGTCGCGTTCTTTTTCTCAAAGCTAAGTTGGCTCAGAATCTCAAAGGCTCCCGCACAATTACTGAATATTTGAAGGATATAAGTGATGTTAGGTGATAATTAAATTTTCAGTACGTGGCGTTGTTTCGACCAGACCCATTGTCTGATAAAATGACTCAGTAACGGGCACGAGGAATATTTCCAGCCGATATACTTCCAACTTATTTTATCAAATTGCTCGCAAGAGAACGAGTTCGTTATAGATTCATAAGTTGACCATAAGTCGTATTCTCAAGGAAGGCTAAGCAGAGCTTTATCTATGTTGCAGAACAAAAGAAAGGTTTTGATATTTTAACTAATTTAATTAATCTAACTAAGCGAATGAATTTAGAAAATTTAAAATACGAATTACCTAGGCGAAAATTAATAAAGCGATTAAATCCTAAATCTAAGAACGAAGAATGAAAGGAACTGAATTTAAACATGCTTTGAATTGATTAATTAACATGATTGAGAAGTTTGTATTAATGAACTATAAATTAATAATGCATTAAGAACTCCAGGTTTGAATCACGAACGAATCCACAACCAAATTGAAGAACGAACAATGGAATAAAAATCTAGACTAATAGTGTTTTCTCTCGTGGTCTAAACCTTAGACTAGAAGTAAAAAAGTGAAGTAATAGTCCCCATCTGTCTTGATTACACTTGGGGAAATCCGCCAAGGTAGAAAAAGGGAAATCCGCCAAGAATGAAAGAAACTGAATTTAAACATGCCTTAAATTGATTAATTAACATGATTGAAAGGTTTGTATTAATGAATTGGAAATTAATCAAGAAAAGAGCAGAAAGAAAATAGATCATAAAGCAATAAAGAAAGCAGTAAAAGAACTCAGGAATGTAATAGGTAATAATGCATTAAAGTACTCCGGGTTTGAATCACGAACGAATCCACAACGAACGGAATGGAAATCTAGACTAGTAGTGTTTTCTCCCCTAGACTAGAAGTAAAAACGTGAAGGGTGAGACCTTCGTACATCGCGCGTGGAGGTTTAAATAGAAAAAGAAAAATTTGTCGGGCTAGCGAGCGCTAGGGGGTAGCGCTCGCTAGCTTGGCTCTCTGATCTTTCTTCTAGTGCCAAGGGGTAGCGCTCGCTAGGGGGTAGCGAGCGCTACCCCATCGTTCTATTCTAGAGATCTTGCTAGGGCTAGCGACCGCTAGGGGGTAGCGGTCGCTAGGCCCCAGTTCTGCCTGGTTCAGTTCTCTGACCTAGCGAGCGCTAGGTGCTACCCTCGCTAGGTCCATCTTCAGCCAAGCACACACAATTCGCCATTTTCTTCATCTTTTTGTCTTGTTTCTCTTGTCAAGCCTTGTTAACCATTTTTTGTTGATTTTCACCTACAATGTAGCATATAGAAAACCAAAACATCAACTTGAACGACAAACATAAGAATTATGAGAGCATAAACACAATGGAAACGAGACCAAAAAAGTATAAAACAAATACCCTTCCTATAACTCACATTGGTCATTCATATATTCTTGCTAAAACTCGACACTTATCTCTTTCTAATGTTATTTGTGCTCCTGCTTTGAATTGTAATCTCGTTTTTGTTTCTCAGCTTTGTCACACTAACCGTGTTTCTGTTGAATTTTTTCCTTCTTATTTCCTTGTTAAGGACCTAGCCACGAGGACACCTCTTCTATGGGGGCGGAAAGAAAATAAACTCTACACTCTTCATCTGCCGTCACCTCCAAGTGTTAATGTCACTTGATGTCGTCTTCCAATTTGCATCACTGCCTTGGGCATCCTTCCATGTGTGTCTCTAAATCTTTGTTTAGTTCAGTCTTTCCTAGTGTTAAGTTTCCTTCTAATTTTCATTGTGAGTCTTGTTTAGTGAACAAAAGTCACAAACTCCCATTTATGATAATTCTATGATGAGTACTGAGCCTTTTGATCTTATTTACACTGATGTTTGGGGTACTTCATCTTCTTTTGTTGATGGTTACAAGTACTATATTATTTTTGTGGATCATTATACGAAGTACATATGGTTATATCCCCTTAAGCATAAATTTGATGTTGCTCCTATATTTAATCAATTTCACCGTCTTGTTACTAAGTATTTTGGGTTCTCCATCATATCATTGTTTTATGATAATGGCGGTGAATTTCAAAAACTTATTCCCACACTAAATTCTCTTGGAATTTCTCACTATACCACACCTCCTCATACACCCGAACACAATGGCACAGCTGAAAGACGTCATCGTCATATAGTCGAAACCGGTCTATCTCTCCTCCATCATGCGTCTCTCCCTACTACATACTGGTCCTTTGCCTTTCAAACAACCGTCTATCTCATTAACAGACTCCCATCATATGTCCTTGCTAATCGGTTACCATACGAAATTATATATCATCATTCTCCATCTTACACTAAGTTAAAACCCTTCGGGTGTCTCTTCTTCCCGTGGCTACGTCCTTACAGGTCCACTAAACTCGAACCTCGTTCCTCACCTTGCCTATTCTTATGCTATTCTATGGTCCGTTCAGCTTACAAGTGTATGGATCTCACCACTCATCGTCTATACTACTCTCTCCATGTTCGTTTTGTTGACCATATATTCCCTTTTCGCTCTCCTCATTCCATGCCTCCTAAACCACCTGAACCCTCTCCTCTCGCTGCTCGTTACCCTCACCAACAACCCGAGGTACAACCACCACCCGTCCTTGACACCCCTCCTGCCTCGCCCCTATCGAAAACAATGACCGAACTCCTAGCCCTCCTCCGGATCCCGTTCTGCCAAGGCTATCACGGGACCGAAGGCTCAATCCTAAATACTTTAACCAAAGTTTTGTTAATCATACCACTCTTCATCCTATCCCACCTGCCATTGAACCTACCAATGTTGCCGCTGCACTTCAGTATCCTAATTGGAAGACTGCCATGGATGCGGAGTATGATGCTTTGATGAGAAATAACACATGGGAGTTGGTTCCCCGTAATGGTAGGCCTACTATAAGCTGCAAATGGGTTTTCCGCGTTAAGCGTAATCTTGATGGTACTGTTAGTCGATTCAAATCTCGTCTTGTTGTTCGCGGTTTCTTGCAGCAGCCTGGGCGTGACTATTTTGAAACCTTTATCCATGTGGTAAAGCCCGTAATTGTTCGTCTTATTTTATTAGTGGCTCTATCTGCCAACTGGCCTATTCAATAGCTTGATGTCAATAATGTTTTTCTCAATGGCTCCCTGACTGAAGAAGTTTATATGGATCAACCTCGTGGTTACTGTGACCCTTCCAGACCTGGTCATATTTGTCGTCTACGGAAGGCACTTTATGGTTTGAAATAGGCACCACGTGCCTGGTATATTGCACTCTCTGGTTTTCTCTTACAGTTTGGCTTTTGCATATATGTGGCTGACACTTCTCTATTTCACTTTCGCAAAAATGGTGTTGTTATTTACTTTCTAGTATATGTGGATGATATAATCACTATAGGAAATAATCGCTCTGCCATGGCCACCTTCGTTTCTAATCTGACCGAACGATTCTCCTTGAAAGAGTTAATCATACCACTCTTCATCCTATCCCACCTGCCATTGAACCTACCAATGTTGCCGCTGCACTTCAGTATCCTAATTGGAAGACTGCCATGGATGCGGAGTATGATGCTGCACTTTCGCAAAAAATGGTGTTGTTATTTACTTTCTAGTATATGTGGATGATATAATCACTATATGTGGATCTTTACATCATTTTTTTGGTATTGAAGCTATATCCACTGCCTCTGGTATGTTCCTCTCACAACGCAGTTATATTGCTGCTATTCTATCTCAGTTTAATATGGATGGTGCGAAGCCGGATTCTACTCCGATGGTCTCCTTTGTCAAACTTAGTGCACATATTGAATGGATTGATTTGTTTTTCTCTACCTAATTTTATGGATTTCTTGATTAATTATTGATTGTTCTTGATTCATGCTTTATTGATTAAACTTGTGCGTAATCGAATTGAATGCTTGATCACCATTTAATTACCTTTGTATTCTAGATGTGATTGAGAAATAAATATAGAATTTGACCTAGGGTTTAATCATCAATAATTTCAAATCGGAAACGTAGGAATTATATTCGTTGTTAATTGTGATTTTCCTATTGTGTAATTCAAATACGTGAGTTAGAATTACCGCTTAATTATCGAATACGTAGTTAGATGATTAAGCAACTCTAGGAATTGATTTATTAATTACGAATCATTGTTCTTAATTGAGAAATTCTTCTTAGGGTACTCTAATACGAGAGTCTTAATTACTGTCTAATTAAAAATACGTAAGTAATTAATTAGACTAACTATTAAGAAACTCTTAATGAATGAATAATAACATGAGTTTAGGAGAATGATTTAATTGATTTTAGATTTTCTTAACCTTAGGCCCTTAAATCTGTAATCTCACATTTTCATTATTTTGTCTATTTATTTTATTTCTTATTTTTCCTGCTTATTATTGGTTTAGAGTGTTTAGGATTTTCCATTTATTTGTTTTTAATAACACTTAGGATTAAATCGTCCTGTAAGCTTTCTATTGAGATTCGATCGGGATTAACTTGTCACATGCAATTGATTTCGTATATTTGCGAGAACTTAGAGTGTACACATTTTAGGTCTAATAATACCAAAAATACACTGATTAAAAAAACATATTAACTTATTTTTATTAGACAACAAAATGTTAATATCAGGTTTTAATAAGTAATGAAGATAAATAAACTGAAAATAAAATATTTAAATCAAAATGTTATGTAATTTTTTTATTAAATTTAATTATCAATTTTAATCTAATTCATATGAAGGATTACAAATATAACCACACTCTATTTGAAGTGTGGGGTTATAATCATGCATTCGAGGGCCAATACTTTAAACAATTCATTTGTGATAAATTAGTTAATAAAATTGTACCAAGGGCCAATACTACAAATATCATTTGTGATAAATTAGTTAATAAAATTGTACCAATTCTGAAGATATATATAAATGTAAAGAAATACAACAACTTGTAAAAGTAAATGAAAATTTAGTATTGACTTGAATATATATAATAAAGTCCTTGTGGACACAAACACAACAATTTTGGTACATTATTTATACTCACTTTTCTTAATTACAATTAGGAGATAGTGTTATACATTAATGCATTCATTTAATATTCCATCTGTCTTATCTTAAATGTTTTATTTTATATTGCATTGAGTTTATTATAATAATAAAATAAGACATTTAATATGGGATAGAGATATTTTTCTTATTGAGTAAGTAATAAATGGTACGTGGTGTAGGTTAAGGTCAGTCAATTATGTGGAAAAGTATGGTCACCAAATTCCAAGGTTGTTTAGCCTCTCAAGTCTCAAGTATTGTGTATTTGTATTGGACCTATTAAACACTGCCTTCCGCGTTACAAATTACACGTTTTGTTTCTCATACAATTAATTCATTCTTACTTCTCCTAACGTATCTTAGCTTCACAACCAATTGACTCTTTCCTTTTTCTTTTTTCCTTTTTTCAATTATATTAAGAGTCTCAATAAATAAATAAAGAGTAGTATCAAATAAATAAATAACTAAAGAGTAGTATTGTTAATAATCTTATTATATTAATCAAATATTCATTTCAGCTTGAATCTATTCTCAAAATCAATCAATAATATCTTATTGTTTCATTAATTCAGACACTATATAAAGTGTAAAGAGAGAAAAAATCTATTAATATATACTTTTTCCCACCAAATTTTAAAATAAAAGTTAAACTTTAAAAATATAGTTATGTTATAAAATTTTATTAAAGTTTTATACTTTACCCGCGTAATACTCCCTACAAATTATATTCAAATAAGTGTATTAAAATAATAAAATATGTCATGGGACGGAGGTAGTACTATTATTATAATTATTTATTCAATACATCACTAATTAATCTTCATACTTTATTTTTTTTAAATATGCTATTTTAATTAAAAAAAATTACACATTTTCTATTTTTATCGTTCATTTGATTTTTTTATTTTTATTTATTATGATATTTCTATGATATGATTAGAAAATATAAATTATGGTTTAAATATATTTATTTTAACTTTTATATTCTATATATTAGATTTTGGAAGTTACATGAAATTTTTATTATAAAGTGAGAGAGAAAATAACATCACTTAAATTTACAACATAATTTAAAAAATGTAGAATCCGAGCCGATATAGTAATAATCTTTAATTTATTTATAATTTAATTTATATGTCTAACTTTATTTTTAAAATATAATTTAATTATATATTAATGAGATAAATATTATAAGCGTTATAGCGCAGGTTACCATACTGGGTCTGGTACTAAATAAAAGAAGCTTCTTAGCAGACAATGAAAGGGCAATTCGGTCAAGTTACGTCGGTTTCCCAACCTGGAAAATCGAACTATCAAATTATTAATAAATATATATAGTCTTTGGATTTGGTTTATGGTTTCTTCGTTAAACGAAAAAAACAAAGAAGAGAAATTGATCAACGACCAAAACCAGTTGAGAGCAATCAAATCCCACTGGTATTTTATATATATGTATATATAAAGATCTAAAGGTCAAATCCGCAATTATAATGCTTTGTTGTTCCAGCAGTTGAGAAGATTAGCATCAGTGATCGCACTTTTTAAGATGAAGAAATCAAAGTTTTTGCAGAATTCCAAGGACATGCTTTCTAGGAGCTTTAATCCTACAAAATGGTAAGTAAGATCTTCCTCAACCATGCCTTCCAATACAGATCTTGTTTTCGTACCCTGCTGCTGCCGGAATTTGTTATGATTCATGACCTGACTCCATCTACCACAGTTCTGGATTTTATTTTATCTTTTGTTCGATGCGAATTGGATTTGGTTTGTAACTAGCAGTTGTTGAGTTCATGCAGCAAGACGTCGTTGAGATTGGCGATTTCGAGGTTAAAGCTACTGAGGAACAAGAAAGAGGTGCAAGTGAATCAGATGAAGAGGGAAATAGCACAGCTACTCGAAGCTGGCCAGAATCAGACGGCTAAAATTCGAGTAAATTATATACTATTCATATTAATTGTAATTCACTCGGTTTTGTTAGAGTAGACGGCTTTCAATGTGATCGGTCTTGATTGTTAATTTGTTGAGGAAAATTTAAAAGCTTAGGAACTAATGCATTACCTAAAGTTTATGCTGCGAATAGTCATGTTTGATATCATAGCTGATATCCATTCCCATAACTCGTAATAGGAAAAGGGAAGCGTAAGCTTAGACTGACTTTAATTTTTCAGGTATTTAGTTATGATCCTCAGAAACAAGTGTTTATGGAAAGACCAAGACAAACGTATTCTTCTTGTTTATATTAACATATAGAGAGCTTGTGGCATGTTATTTACAAATAATTATAATGGACTCTGGAATATGGGGGACTACTACTGCATAATATTGATATCAAGTCTATACAAGAAAACTTTCTATTGATTGGCTGTTGCTTTAGTCTGTATTATTTCATTATGCAGTATATTTTCTTGATTCCTCGTATGATGATCCTCCATCTTGTAGCCAGCTTGAAACCATAAATCTTGTTTTGTACTTTCCTACACTATGTTCTGGATCAACTTTGTGCTGATCTTATCATTTTTCAGGTTGAACATGTGATTAGGGAAGAGAAGATGATGGGTGCATATGATCTTCTTGAAATTTATTGCGAACTTATTATTGCACGTCTGCCAATAATTGAGGCACAAAAGTATGTATCCTATGCACCCTAGAATGCTCGATGTTTCATGTTTTATGTCAGTAGTAGTTAGATATCCTGTTATTATTTGTAAACTTTTATATCTTTGCGTTCATAATATTCAAATTAAATAGAGTATAAGGTGGATGGCTGTGTTCGTCTTCTATATTTTGTTTGTTTATATCATTGGAATGGATATATCCTGTGCTGCTCCTGAGGCAATGTATTAAATCTACTTCCTAATTATTTGTATAGGAATTGCCCCATTGATATGAAGGAAGCAATAGCAAGTATAGTTTTTGCATCTCCAAGATGTGGGGATGTGCCTGAACTTTTAGATGTAAGGAAGCAATTTTCAGCAAAATATGGAAAAGAATTCATTAGTGCTGCCATAGAGCTTCGTCCACAGTGTGGTGTTAGCCGTCTGGTATTTCTTAACATTATTATTAGTTTTTCTTTCTATTATCCCGTCAAAATTGACATGCTTGGTGAGCCTTATATTTCAATGCCTTCTGTTTTGCAATTGCAGTTGGTGGAGAAGTTATCTGCTACCGCACCTGATGGACAGACCAAAATTAAAGTTCTAAGTACTATAGCAGAGGGGCATGATGTTAAATGGGATCCTACGTCATTTGATGATAAACATTCAGTACGTGCCAATGATTTGCTTAAATGATTGAGTTGGTTTGGAGATTGTGCATACAGTTTTCTAGTGCATCATTACATTGTAGAACTAAAAAAATATTCCTAAGCATTCGTGTATTAACTCCTTTTATTTAACCAGGGTGGGACAAGTTCCATCAAGAAGGAGAATGATCTGTATTCTGATCATCCTCACTTCGAAGCTGCAGAAGTCGATGCTCACCCAAGCAGCAACATGAATAGTTCGACACTGAACTCTGTTAAGCATGATGTTAAAAGCTCAACAGGAGCAGAAAACCTACCTCGTGCTCAAACATCTGGTGCCAGCACAACATTTGAACCCAAAGTTGGGACTGCAGGTACATATAAAGTCAATTGAGGAAGAACTATCAATTTTATTGCAGTTGGTGTGCCTTCTTAAGTGCATTATTGCTTAACGCCTGTTATAGGTGAGGAGATGCCACACAAAGTCACCCATAATAACCTCCCAAATGGACAAAAGTGGGATATGGAGTTCAAGGACGCTGCATCTGCGGCACAGGCAGCTGCCGAGTCAGCAGAACGAGCAAGTTATGCTGCGAGAGCTGCAGCTGAACTTTCAAGCCATGGTAGAACTTCGGGGCAGTATTCTACCGAGTCACATATATCAGATGCACATATTTTGAAAGATGATGGATTTGAAACGCCTGGTAATCTCAATTCATTTCAAAGAGTTTCAGAAGCATCAGTGAGCAAATCGTCTTCGGAATATGCTGGGTTAGGAAACGAGCAAATAGACAGAAATAAACCTACTAGTCCAGTGACATCTACGAGATCTGATGTTGGTGGTCATGGTGGTTCAAAGGAATATAGTCAAGCAGTTTCTTCAAAGTCTAAAGCTTCAGCTGACGATGACGCTTTGTATCACAGTATCCCATCGGTACACGAGTATATTCAGGAAAAATCTGCAAAGGAGGTTTCTGAACCGAAAATGGTTATAAAAAACCAGGCTTCCAGTTATGAGACAGAACATGAAAGCGGCTGGCCTGAGAAAGTTGAGAATCTCGGAGAAGGAATCATTAAAGAACACAGAAGTTATAGCCCTTCTCATTCTCAGTCTTGTATTTCTGATTATGTCAATATCTTTGCAAATTCTGAGGAACAGAAGTTTGAAAATGATATTGGTGAGAATCCTTCTGTAAATTTCAGTAAGCCTGCCATTCATGATGAAGCTCCTTGCACAAGCTCTCATGACTTTGTTGCTGCTGCTTTTGACCATTCTGATACTGATAATGATGGTCCTGTATTTGATAGAGGCCCTGTATATGATGAGCAGGATTTAGAATTTCATTTGCACTCATTAGGCCAAAACTCACCTGAGCGAACATTAACAAACACAGATTTGTGGAATCCTGGATCCAGCTCAAGCAAAAAAGCAAAGCCTACTTCTCCACCATCATTCACGCGAGAAGAATCATTTCCTGATGTTTCTGAGATCACTAGGCTAGGAGAGGATTCTGAATTGGATGATTTTCCAGCAGTAAGATTTGATCATTCTGATGGGCCATCCTCAGAAAGTGAGGATGAGGACAGAAATGCTAGTGTGGTAGAAGATTCTAGAGACAATTCACGCCAACAAAATGAAAGAGGTCGAATAGTCAATTTACAGTATGAGGAAGAAGCTGTTTCGCCAATTGGATCACCCTCTAAGAACGAAGGATCTTCAGCATTTGGCAGTAAAAAGATAGTACTTTCTTCAGATGATGAATTGAGTTCCTCTGACGAAACACACTGGAAAAGAAGCCAACTTAAGATGTTTCGTGCTGATTCTCCAGAAAAGTTAGGTGATTTGAAGCCATCTTCTAAAGACTCTCGGATAGAGCTGAACGGCATTGGTAATGAATCTGATGAGGAGAGCGGAGAGGGGCTGAATTTTGGAAAATTGACTGGTGGGTTTCACCATAAGGGTCATGATCATCTAACTTTCTTTAAGAATCGATTGGATACAGTGTCGTCGGTCAGGAAGGAGGTAGAGACTACTACCATACATACAAGCTCCCCGGTGCTTTCTCTTGCTGGGCATCCTTATATTGGCATAACGCCAGAATATAAGACAACCTCAACAACTGAAGATCTGCACACTGAAGCAGCTGATGACAGTTCTGAAGAAGAATTACAGAAGAAACAACCTCGTAGTGCTCTAACAGTCAAAACAAAGTTGACGCTAGGATCTTCAAATCCAGTTTTTGGTTCTGATGACAGTGACTTGGATCATTCTCCAAGGGAGTCTGTTACCAGGAAAAGTCATATGCGAGGTGGAATCTCTCGAAGAACAAAAGCTCATCCTTCTAGTTCCACAAGAAAATCTAATCCAGAGATGCATCAGAGATCTGAAGCAGCACTTGGTTCTGATGGCGGTGATAGAAAACCCACGACATCTTACACCACTGAAGCTCCAAAAAGACACGACTCCAACAGGAGGAACTCAGGTGCACAGGAAAAATACGAGAAACCTATCTCTGGAGTGACTTCTGTCACTGCTACATCAAATACTTGGGGATCTACAGAAGTGTCCAACTCTTCAAAAACTTCTGTATCAAAGCAGGAGTCTAAAGAACGACTCAAGTCCAAAGCCCATGATTCTGATAATAGCATGGGAGACCAAGTAGAGTTTCATCCCTCTAGTGGGAAATCTAGTCGTCGTCTGGGAACATCTGAGCAGCAACCACACGTGGCTGCTAATTTAAGTTCGTGGCAAACATCAGAGAATCCAACCTCAGGAAAATCAACTTCCAACGTAGTACAAAAGTCTAAGGTCTCCCAGACATCATCAGCAGTTGAAGAAGTGGCAAATCTCCAACAAAACGCAGATGCTTCATTCAGCAGTGAAAAGCCAAAGAAATCAACTATGGACAAGCCTTCTTTGAGTAAAGATGATAGTTCCAAAAAACCTAGCCATGTTCATCCAAAGCTTCCGGACTACGATGCACTTGTACAATCCCTTAGATATAATCGCTCCTAAAAGTTTTGGTTTTGGTACGTTATTTTATGCACAGTTAATTCTTTCCTGCTTGTTTAGATGCTCAGATTCAGAAGTTACTGATATTTTTTTATGTTTATAAAGGTTGTCGGAATCTTTTGTTAGGCCTCATTTATGAATTATTTGTACTCTTCGTGTATTGTATATTGAATTTAAAGTGAAATATTATTCTATATATAGATCTCGATCAATATTCTCCAGATACCAGAATTTCCAGCAACATTAATAAGGAAAAGGCAACTAAAACTATATATGGCCATGTAAATCTCATTCCATTGCAGCTCATGATGTTAGTTGGCTGATTACATTGCTTCTGAAGCTGGCAAAAGAATCAAACTTGGAGTATTTACTATAACTACTTTTCGATTGAAAATATCAGGCAGGCTTAAGGTGAAAATTTGGAGTCTCTATCAGTATCAAATCATGTATTCATAAGCGTAGCTGGATCAGGGGCTATTGAAGTACTGGCCACCAAATCATTGCACAAAAATAGCAAATCACTTTCTCTTTTTAGCAAATGTTTCAGCAACGAGCACAGGGAAAGCTATTGTTGCATCACAATGAACCTACAGCAAAAAAGGGCCATAAAAGCCACGAATTAGAGGAGAATCTATGTCAGTTCAACTCAAAAGAAGAATAGGAGTAAAGAGTTCAATGAAAAATCAAACCTTAACAGTCTTGGCAGAGCCTCGAATTTTGCCCCAAGACACGGCTTCATCTGGTCGAGCACCTGAATCACTTCCATCAAACTCCTGTGCGGTGTTTATAAACACCGCATAATCTGCACCATTTCGCATCATATTTGCATTACATATGTGATGCTTGGGGAGCCCTCCTCCGAGTATTATCATCCCAGTTTTTCTTTGCCCAACATGAACAGCTTCACCATTCATGGCTCTAATATCTGCAATACAACATATAAAAGCATTCAACAATCCGAGCAGGTAAAAGTGGAATCGCATGCATTGGGATGTGTTCTACCTTGGACAATGTCAACTACTAAACCAGGATTCTTGTAAGAGTGGAAGTACAACATGTCACCCAGTGAACCATCAGTTAAGCCAGGGCAGAAAACTGGGATATTGTTCTGCACGGGTGCATCAGGACCAACAATTCAGATATTAAGAAGATATCACAATTCACAAGTCAAAAAGCTCTCTTGTCTATTTATTTTTTCTAACAAATATCCCAGATATGCCGAATTGTATTCATCAATAAGTTAGTAGGGGAATCAACAAGGCCATAGTACAAAATGCGATCCTGTTTGTCAAGCGACTCAAGCCCCAAATTTTGTGGTAAAAGTAAAATACATTCTTTAAGCAAACCCCTTAGAAAATGGCATGAGAAAGGAATATTCTTTTACAGTAAGATGTCACATGAAACAAAGTTCAAGAACTGTGTAACACTGTAATATGTTAATCCACAAAAAAAATTGTTAAATAACCTAATTTCGCTCACGGAAGGCCAATTAGTTTACACTCAGAAACTACAATTTATATAGAACCTTAGTTAAGAACGATTTTTACGTGTACCTTATGTGCCCAGTAGAGGTATGAAGTCTCATCATTGATTTCTTTCCCCAGGCGTGAAATTAATTTAGAAGGCGTCCACAGTACATTCTGCAGAAATGAGATTTAGGAAATTACGGAGCTGGAATTATCTCTAAGATCCAATGCCTGCCCTCACAGAAGTCAATATACTGTTTTGTCCTTCGTATCTTTTTTGGGACATGGTGAACATTTCTTACTTATATGATGGCAAGTTTCAGTGCTTGCCCATCTTATACGGAAAGGAGAAAAAATAGTTCATAGTAATCAAATGATCAAGCAAATAAATTTTTTAGCAACATAGAGCTACAGCACTAGACATCAATTAGCAGAAGCTAGGACGATATTAACTTGCTCAGCCAATAAAATCACACATGTTAAGCAAGAATGATGATCCTATCTCCGCAAGAGAAGACTTCAACTATCAGCTCCAAATTCCAACCTAATGCGTAAACGTACAAGATATAACACACTCAAAATACTCCAAGCATACAGGAGAGTGACATATCCAATTTGTACTATAATTTGCAAAATAAGAACCACATTTTGATGCACGAGACTTAATAGTACCTGAGATTTTTGCTCATCTAACATCTGATCGAAAACAGGGATGATCCAATCCTCAAATTTACAGTAATTGTCATTAGGAACCAACAGATTACCAATGCGGTTCAGACCCTTCGAGCGTAGAACAGCTCCAGGCAGAGAAAAGTCACCTCTATAAGTCGGTGCAAGACACTTAACAAGGTCCTCCTCCACGCCACCTGCTGTGGTGACCACAACATCGACCTACAACACAATATTAATTGAACCAACCCTCGTCACGTGGGAAATTACAATTAAATACAGTACCTCTATATCCAAACTTCAGGTAATATAAGATGCACCACGAGATTGAGACGAAATGCAGTTACTGAACATTCAATCCTCAAATCAGCTATAATTGGAAAACCTACCTAATGAAAACAATATCTTGAAACCACTCACCATGCGATGCTGGACCAGAAAACGTATTATATCTCGAATGCCGGAAGATATCAGATTGGAAGTAAAACCGAGAAACACTTTGCACCTCACCGAGCCTCCAGCAGGTTCTCTCTCCTCTTGGCTGCAATCTTCTGCCGGAGTCTCATCCGAAAGCCTCCAATCTAGCTTCAAGCACAATAAAAATGATAGGAAGCGATGAGAACCACATACAATCTCAAAAAGCCCGCAACTGTAAACATTCATTGGAACGAACAAGTGTACAACCCTCGCTTGCTAATATGATTACAGGAAAGCACTATCTATCAACAAGCACATCTTCGAGGACAAACCATTTCGTTAACTAGGCGAATGGCGTCGCCGAGATTGGAAGCTTGGAATCCTGTGACGGCCAAGGACTTGAAGAGCTCGGGGTAGTCGACGCCCTTGTTGAAATCGTAGCCCTCGATTTTGGCGGAGGCGCCTTCCAAGGACTCCGACGCCTTGAAAACTGTTGACCGTACAGTCTCAGGCAGAGTAAACCTTGTAGCATCTCCCATGGCGGCGGGCGACGGTGTTGAAAGCGTTCAGTCCGATAGTCTCGGCGTTAGAAGAAAGCAAACTATAAATACGCACGGGAATTATTATATTTAGTTGATAATTTAGGTAAATAGATAGTATTACTTTTAATTTGCTGGTAATTGCAATATTAAATTTTATTGGATAAATTCTATAAAAACTCATAAAGCAACCATGTAAACGAATTTCAAAATTACAAAGAAAAGGCAAAAGGTTATGAATATTAAAATTAGATTACTTTTATAATTTATGTTGGCCAACTTATTCACATCCTAAACAAAAGTAAAAATAAACAAAAATCAATGTGGTTCAAATGTGTGAGTGCACAATCGTGTATTTATTGGCAGTTTATGTTGGATGTTTCTTATTCATTATTATTATTATGTTCGTTTAGAAATTTGCAGTAGATGTTTGCTGGAGATAACCGACGATTTATTATATTTTAAAAAGATTCAAGAAGATATATTACAGATACTCTAAAAAGATATATTTGGAAATCAAGATATACAAGATCCAAATTACCTTAGAAGAAAGCTAGTGTCATAAGGGTTTTCATCTACACCTTATAAATACAGGTCATTGACGACAACAACAATTGAACCTTTTGAGCATATATTCATATACACCATACATGAGAGTTCTACCCAATAGTACGCTTACTGTGTGATTATCTGAGCTATTGGTTCATGTGTTTGTTTCTGTTGTGCATACACACGCGAGCGAAGATACCTTCTGCATATTGATATTGATATTGATATTGAGCTAAGCGTTTGAAGGAATGATCGTTATTCATCTTATACACATTCCCTGTGTGTATAGACGTTTTTTCCGGCGATCGACGTGAGGTTGAGAGTTGGGTTGAGTGATGTTGTAATTGAGTGAAGTATAAACTCAAAGGGTAATCTTATGGACTTGCGGGTACTAGAGTTGATTAGTCTAGTGAGAGACTAACTTCAATTACTAGTAGAAGAGTGTTGAAGAGTGAAGAGGTTTCTTAAGGCGTGAGGAGTTCTTAGAGAATAAAAGATCATTTGTAATTCAAGGTTCTTGAATAGTAAATTGATTATTTGAGCGTGGCACCCGAGACGTAGGTGTTGAGCACCGAACTGAATTAACAATTCCTTATATTTGCCTATTTGTTATTATGTATCTGATCGGGCTAGGTTGGCAAACTTTCAAAATGAGTACGCTTTTTTATATTTCAAAAATGAACAAAAAGTTAATACTAATAATTATTTTAAAAAAAAAACTTTAGAAGCATTAATTCCACTTTTTGGACCACTGATTCTCTGACAAGCAAGAGGCAACATATATTTGTATGAAAAATGAAATGTAATGATCACATAATAATAATAATAATAATAATAATAATAATAATAATAATAATAATAATTTTGAAGTGGATATCTCCGTCGTGTATCACCGTAGATATCATTAACGGTGAACAGAAATCGAACTAAACCAAAAAATCAAACTGAACCATTTATATTTAGTCGGTTTGGATCAGTTTTAAAATATACGGATTTAGTTCAGTTTTAATTTTTGAAAAATGATTTTTTTTCGGTTTAAATCGGTTTTTAGTCAAAACGGGTCGGTTGAAAATCGAACCGATCGAAATTTATTATATATAAATTAATATATTATAAATTAAAATAAATCAATACAATACTTAAATCTAAATAGTATTTGTTACAAATTCTTATTAATATAATAATTACGAGTTACAAATTCTAAAGAATTAACATAAAACTAAAACATATACTAATAAAAATGAAAGTAAACAAATCACATAAAATATGAAAAATATGAATGAGTAAATTTAAAAATGGAAAGTGTTTGAATAAATTAATATTTTTAATATTATTTCATGTTGTAAATTATCATATATAAGATTGAACAATATTTTGTTGAAATAATTTGAGTATCGATTTTCGAGTGCACAATACAATAAATTTATCATTGAAAAAATTATATATAATTAAAACCGGATAACTGAAAACCGAACCAAATTTTAAGTTTTAGTTTAGATCGGTTTGGTTTTGAAAATAATTTAATGGAATTAATTCTAATTTATAAACAATTTAATTTATTTAGTTTTAAAATTTTAATTGAAAATAATTTAGTGGAATTGGTTCTAATTTATAAACAATTTGATTTATTTAGTTTTAGAATTTTAATTCGATTTTTAATCGAACCGAGTCGTTGCCCAGATACCATAGTCTTCGACCATTTCCCCAATAACTATATTTTTCTTAATTTAATTTATCCAACTACACACTTTGTTGCTTCAAACAAACATACTATTACAATTCAGACCTATAGCTCCCGCTTGGAACGACGCGAGCCGGGCCTTTCTAGCTAGAAATTCCTGAAATTGTTCATGGATTTGTTGCCTGTGGAGTCTCCTGAGATTTTGGGGAAGAACAAACGCCGTTTTCGCTCGCTCAAGCTCGTTACCGTCAATGGCGACGACCTTCTGCCGGAGACGCCGTACGGAGTTGACTACGGTCGCCTCAGAAATGGTCTCACGTACTATGTGCGATGCAATTCAAAGCCCAGAATGAGAGCTGCTCTGGCTCTCGCTATTAAGGTTGGGTACGTGTCTCTTTTTTCTCCACCTTTCTCATTTTCCCAACCCTGTTTTTGTGATTCCATATTTTTGCGGTGTGCATTGTATTAGTCTTACCCCGATTTGTGTTGCATTGGTGGTTATTAGGAGTTCGGCTAGTTTTTTATGATGATGTGAATCTGTATCTCGCATTTCTGTTTGTTTAGCGTATTTTGATGAAAAATAATGGTTGTGATTAAAAACTGCGTACAATTTGTGTAAATGTCATAACACTGATTTGAATTTGAGTACCAATTCCCCTGTACTTCAAAAATCGCAGCTCTAATTCGTGTCCTTATTGATAGCATTATTCTGCCCTTGAGTGGCTCGTAGGCAGTAAAGTAGCTTGCTAACACCATTCCATGCAATGTTAGCTTCCCAATTACCATGTCGCTTGTTTCTAAATGAGGCTTGGCTTGCTTATAGGATTCACCATTTTGAGCTGACACCAGTCTGAACATTGGTGAGTGTATAGTTTATAGAGCCTATTCTGGTACATGTGAAGTAATGTAGTTTGTTATGATTAGAAATCCCGTTTGTTCAGAACCCTGCATTTATATTTAAGGTCGCACATAACATTCTCCTGTTCCCCTATAAGCTAAGACACTGATATGCAAGTCTTACACAGAGGGGCTAGTGGCATACAACTTGTTATCTTTTGTTGCTTTTGATTGATACAAGCATGAAGGAAATCATATTCTTTTGTTTTGTTTGCTTTTTCTGTTATTTACTGAGGATTTTAGTATTAAACTTTTTACTTATAATATGATAACTGTGTTGTGTCACATGCAATACATATCACGTCAGATCCCATTAAATTTTATTCACTTTTGCATGTCAGATGCAAATGTCACATGTCAGACGTAAGTGACCTTTGACAAAATAGAACCCACAAATACCTCCGTTGCAACATTTATTTCTGCAAATGTTTCCTTCTTATCATGGTGCTTATCTTTTGGGGTCCTTGTATATTTCATTTTATCAATCTTTTCTGTGACACTTTCAAAGTAAAATCTCTTGCTCTATGCAATAGATTTATGTGTCGTCCTCCTGAGACAATATATTATTTCAATGCATTTGCTGAGCTTAGCCTTTAACTTGGCAGTTCAGTTTTGGAAGAAGAGGAAGAGCGTGGGGTTGCTCACATAGTTGAGCATCTAGCTTTCAGTGCCACGAAGAAATACACAAACCATGATATTGTCAAATTTCTTGAAAGTATTGGAGCTGAATTTGGTGCCTGTCAAAATGCGGTTACATCTGCTGATGAAACTATTTATGAGTTATTTGTCCCTGTAGACAAGCCTGAACTATTATCTCAGTCCATTTCTGTCTTGGCAGAGTTCAGTTCTGAGGTAAAGGTTTAATTTTGTTATATTGTCAATGAATATTCTTTCCTCAAATAATCTCATGTCTTGTGTAGGACAGGTTCGTGTATCAGCAGATGACTTAGAAAAAGAAAGGGGTGCTGTACTGGAAGAGTATAGAGGAAGCAGAAATGCTAATGGAAGGATGCAGGATGCTCACTGGGTTCTCATGATGGAAGGTTCAAAAGTAAGGTCCATATTATGCTTGAATTCTTTGTTTCACTTTTCCCTTTCCCTTCAATATTGCTGCTAAGAAAAGTATTAGACACAACTGTTTTCCCTCATAACACTGAGCTTTGTAAAAGAAGAAATCTCATTCCGTGGTTGCAGTATGCTGAGCGTTTACCCATTGGACTCGAAAAGGTAATACGTACAGTGACCCCTGAGACTGTGAAGGGATTCTACAATAAGTGGTATCATATGCAGAACATGGCTTTGATTGCTGTTGGAGATTTTCCCGATACACAGGTCTATATCTACTCATGTGTTTTACATTTACACAGAACTTTGCGACAAAATTAATTGGTTGGATTCTCTCCTCCCTCATTTTGATCTATTATAGGTTGTTGTTGAGTTGATCAAGACACACTTTGAGCATAAGACTCCAGCGGATGATCCGGGAAACATACCGCAGTTCATAGTCCCTTCACACGAGGAGCCACGTTTCTCAAGCTTTGTGGAATCTGAGGCAGCTGGGGTTAGTTCTGCATTCTTCATTTTTAGTGGAAATAGTTATAATGCTATTTCCATAACTAATTTTTGACAGTCAGCTGATTTTTGACAGTCAGCAGTAATGATCAGTTGTAAGGTCCCAGTTGATGAGCTGAAAACTGTGAAGGACTACAGGAACATACTTGCAGAATCAATGTTTTTCCACGCATTAAATCAACGGTTCTTCAAATTGTCTCGTAATAGGGATCCCCCCTACTTTTCATGCTCAGCAGCTGCTGATGTTCTTGTTAGTCCAACTAAGGCCTATATAGTGACTTCATCCTGTAAACAAAATGGGACTACTGAGGCAATGGAGTCTATGTTGATTGAGGTTTGAATTTAGTATAAGCTTTTCGGTTTGCTAGTGTTCATTGGGTTTTCTGATCAGAAAATATGTGTCGTCTGTACTGTGCTCTTTTATTACCAGTTGAAGAATTTATTATTTCTTCACTTTCACTTATACTTGACTTTCAGGTTGCTAGGGTTCGTTTGCATGGGTTTTCTGATCGTGAAATAAATGTTGCTCGGTCACTATTAATGTCAGAGATTGAATCGGCCTATCTAGAGCGAGACCAGATGCAATCTACCAACTTGCGAGATGAATATATACAAGTGACTCTCTCTTTTTCACACACACACACACACACACTTTGGCTCTAACATGCACTTGTTTATGTGTTTTAAACATGTAATTACCATGTCTTGCATTCATCCTAATGTGCAGCATTTTCTCCGAAATGAACCTGTTGTTGGGATCGAGTTTGAGGCACAGCTACATAAAACTCTTTTACCCCGTATGTTTTTTAATTATCTTTTTAGCGGTCCATTATAGGAAACAAACTCTTACTTATATTGGCATTTATTTGTCGATGGTAGAAATATTGGCATCCGAGGTATCCAAATATGCAGAGAATTTTGAGACATCATGTAGCTGTGTCATAAAAACAATTGAGCCTCGAGCAGCTGCAACAGTGGATGATCTGAGAAAGGTTGTATCAAAGGTTAATTCTTTTGAACAAGAAGGACGTATTTCTCCATGGGATGATGAGAACATCCCAGAAGAAATTATTAGTGCAGAGCCAAATCCAGGGTAAGCTCACATCCATTTGTCGTCAGTCACCAACTTTTCCAAATTCACGGAGGGTCTCTAACCTTCAAATTTGTCGTTTGTTGTATGTCTGCTGCATACCTTAAACTATATTGATGCATTTGTTCCTATCATCAACTTTGTGAGAGCAAATAATTATTTTTTGCCAATAACTCTATCTGTTATAAAAATTAGTGACATGTATATATTACAAACAAATTGTTTTGTCTTTTAATAGTTTATGATCTCTTTATTAGATGTCTGAGGCATGTGTGGCACTTACTAGTACCCACTGTTATTTCTGGCCACAAGTATTTTGTTGTATTAGTATATATATTTTTTTTATTTATCATTGTTACTTTCTCTCTTATAATTGAATAGTACTCCCTCCAACCCACTAAGCACGACACATTTTTTTCCGGCACGCGTTATTAAAGAGAGTGTATAAAGTAGTGTGTAAGAATGATAAAGGTGGTAGGGTCCACATCTTTTTGAAGAGATAACTTTTACTATTTATGGAATGTGCCAAGCTTAGTGGGACGTCCCAATAAGGAAAGTGTGTCATGTTTAGTGGGACGAATGAAGTATATTACATATTTAAATAACATGTTTTTCTTATTGTCTCCGGGAGGACTGCATAATTTATGAATGATTACATTTTGACTGAAAGGAACAAACATGCATCTCTAGATAAAACATAGACAAGCCAAAATAACAAAAATTCAGCATATTTGAACCTATGCAAATGTGCCTTTGCACGACTCATTATGTAATTTGTTGTTTAAATAAATTGAATTTATTGGTTAGAGCTAATTGGTTACATCGTTTAGTTTATCCAATCGATTAACTATACATATTTAATTAGTTATCTGATTGAAAATTGACCTTTCATAATTTACTGAAATGGATATGTAACTATCTACTATTTTTTGCATGTTAATCCTGCAGTTTGAATACAAAATAAAGAGTAGAGATTGAAAATTTGAAATATAGAGTTTGCAGCTGAAGAAGAATTTAGAAATAGAGTATGAAGAACTGCATTTCAAAGTTTGAAAAACTGCATTTTAGAGTTTGTGGTTAGAGATGACGTAAATATATCATAGTCAAGTTGCTGATCCAGGAAGATATTGCTTTAAGAATAGGAAGAGGGAACTGAACACCATGAATATGAAATAGCTGACTATTCGTGCACATCTATAACACTGAAATTTTATTTTTCGGTGGTGTTGTAGCTTTGTCAATCCTGTTCTTTGGCATTCTTCCAATTTATAGTTTGTGCATATTCTAGTCCTTTGAAATTAAAGCCTGCTAAACTTTCAAGAAGAGTAACCCAGCACTCTTATCCCATCCAGTACTACCATCTTCTAGTTCAACCTCATTATTTGTGTTACCTTGTTATTATTAAATATTGACTAAGGGAGAGCTTTTGATACTGTATTATAATCCTTTCGTCCCACTAAGCTTGACACAATTTCCTTATTGGGACGTCCCACTAAGAATGACACATTTCAAAAATAGTAAAAGTTATCTCTTCAAAAAAGTGTGGACCCTATCACCTTTATCACTATTACACTACTTTATACACTCTCTTTAATAACCATGCTCAAAAGTTTTGTGTCATCTTTATTGGGACGGAGGGAGTACTTTTTTAGTTTGATAACTTTTGTCATTTGGCATGTAGACTTGGACATCACCCTCCAGTTCTTCATGTTACTTATACCATGTTGGACAAGTTGTGCCATTTGACACACACTGCCCCACTGATAAAACTTCAATTTGTTTCATGTCTCCAATTCTGTAATAAAATATATTTTAATTATTTTGTTTTATTTTTAGTTATGTAGTGCAGCAACTTGAGCATTCCAGTGTTGGTGCAGTTGAGTTGATTCTTTCAAATGGCATGCGAGTTTGCTATAAGTGCACAGACTTCTTTAATGACCAGGTATAATGTTTTGTTAACACAGTATTTCTAGATGCAAATCACAATATATATATATATATATATATATGCATGCATACTGGATAGGTTTTTAATAGATGCAATTGGTACACTTCAATCACTCTGATGAAGAGTAGATAGAAAGTAAAATTAGGAGACTCTATATATATGTATATGGTGGGCCATTTTATTTATTTTTTAAACATAAAAAGATCTGGCGAAGTTTCATGGATTAAAAAAATCTTTGGTTTTCTTTATTTTTCTGTTCCATTTCATTGAAAAGATGAACATTGATCTTGTTGTTACGGAATAGGATAATTGAGTAATCGAAACAAACAGAAACGTAAAGAGACACAGATTTACGTGGTTCACCAACGTTGTGTTGGCTACGTCCACGGGCAGAAAAGGAGAATAAATTTTATTATGATAGTGACAGCTACAGATACAGAATGCGTGCCTTACTTCAATATAAATAGAGTACATCATCAAATGGGTTGGGCCCAATAACACAATTCAAGCCCAACATAACAATAATGCATACTAACATATCTTATTTCGATTGGATGCCTTTAGTGAAGGGCTAAATATTGGTTGATATTACAACTTACAAGATGATCCATTTATGTCTTTAATCATTTATTTGCCCTTTTTTATTTTCCACAATTACTTAAATGTAACTTTTTGGGTATTATTTGGTGTGATTCTGACTTCTGAGGCTTCAATTCAATGACTTCGCCTTTTAGCTAAACTAAATGTCTGTATGCAACCATACACGTTTCAGAAGTACCAAAGGGACTTCACTGATGCTAAATGTTCTTGACCAGGCATTTCATTTTAGCAGTAGTATTCTTTTTTAATCATAGAATGTGGATAGTACTATGTCAGAAAGCTAAACATTCGATATCATTTTACACCAGTCTAGCTTAATATTAAATGCTGTTTATATAGGTTCTTTTCACTGGTTTCTCATATGGAGGTTTATCTGAACTTGAAGAATACGAATATTTTTCGTGTTCTATGGGTCCTACTATTGCTGGAGAGATTGGTGTATTTGGTCATCGACCTTCAGTTCTAGCGGACATGCTTGCTGGTAAAAGAGCTGAAGTAGGCACGAGCCTCGGAGCATATATGCGAAGCTTTTCTGGTGATTGCTCGCCTTCAGACTTGGAAACTGCCTTGCAGGTTTGTTTGGATGATAACAATATTTATCTCGCAACCTGCCCGAATCTTAGCTGAACATGCACTTATGTGAATGTGAAGTCTACTTCCAATATAGAAAGTTTTTACAGTAACAATTACACATGTATTCCTTATCGCATTGGTATTTGTTGCATGTAACATCCAGCTGATACTTTTGCTTTCTCTGTTTTGTCTTCTCTCTCTCCTTCAAAGTTGGTCTATCAACTTTTTGTGACCAACCTACAGCCAGGGGAAGAGGATGTAAAAATAGTGATGGAGATGTCCGAAGAATCTGTCCGCGCTCAAGAAAGAGATCCATATACTGCATTTTCTAACCGTGTGAGGGAGATCAATTACGGAAATTCATATTTCTTTAGGGTAAACTATTCCCCTTCTTAGATTCTTTCTTTCTCTCTTTATTTTATAACATGAAACTTATATGACTAATCTTGTCCTTAGCCAATTAAAATTGGTGACCTGAGGAATGTTGATCCGTTAAGAGCTTGTGAATATTTCAACAACTGTTTTAAGGACCCGTCAACTTTCACTGTTGTCGTTGTCGGAAATATTGATCCTTCCATTGCTTGTCCTCTTATGCTGAAGTACTTGGTAAGTGGTGTATCTTCGTCTAGAAGGTTTTTCACCATGTATATATCTTGCTAATTGTATGTTCTTGAATTTTTGTTCAGGGAGGCATCCCAAGACCTTCTCAGCCGATTATGAATTTCAAACGTGATGAACTGAAAGGCTTACCATTTACTTTCCCTAAAACTGTAATTAGGTAGCTGAACTGTCAATTCCTTGTATTTGCCAGCTATTGGAAGTATGCTTCATTGGTTTCCTCTTCCCTAAAAAAATGTCAAATATCAGAAGCTGTACTAGGCAATCTTTTTCTTACCCCTAATGTTAACACTCATAACCATAGTCAAACTTCCACTCAAGTTTTTCTTTCTTCCTTTTGCATTTTGTGTTGAAATTTTTTGGTCTGGGGATACATTTTGAATATATCCTAGTCAAACTTCTATGAAGTTGAATTTTTCTACTCTTCTTTTTCTTTTTCTTTTTCATATTAGTTTTTTCTTGGGAGGGGGTCACTGCAGGAATCCGTAGAAAATCTACATATACATCCGTAAATCTTCTGCACATTGCCTCTGACATAATAACTTGTCTTGCAGAGAAGTTGTTCGGAGTCCCATGGTAGAAGCCCAGTGCTCTGTTCAGCTGTGCTTTCCGGTCGAGCTTAAGTATGGAAATATGGTACTATTAAGCCTTTACTTAATTAATTTATTTGCCATTATGCCTATTAGCTCATTTATGCTTAGTAAGAAAGCAGGTCTATTACGCTCCGCCACTGCTAAAATGATTCAAAGTGTGCACAAATTAATATAGGACATCCTTTTCTACTGATTCTATATATTTTGTAGATGGACGATGTTCACTTGACTGGACTTGTGAGCAAGCTCCTGGAAACAAAGATACTACAAGTCCTTCGTTTTAAGCATGGACAGGTAAGATCGTGAATAATATTACTCTATTATACATCATGCACTATTTACCTAAGCTAATCTTTCTAGAAAACAATGCAATTATTTCCAGATTTACTCGGCCGGAGTTTCTGTTTTCCTCGGTGGTAACAAACCTTCAAAAGATGGTAACATTCGTGGAGATATAAGTGTTAATTTTTCTTGCGATCCTGATATCTCATCAACACTGGTGAGCCCTTTTCTTCACTCCTTTTTCTTGATCAAACTAGTTTCTTACCTGGGAAATCACTATACAGGTCGGTCTTGCCTTGGATGAAATCCAACGTCTTCAAGATGAGGGACCTTCATTTGATGATGTTACAGCTATCTTAGAAATTGAGCAAAGGGCCCATGAAAATGGACTGCAGGTGACTCTTTGAGAAATAGATTTCATTATGAAAAGTTATTTTATTTACTTCTTGATCTTTTCAGATGATGAAATGTATATATGATATATAGAAAAAGTAGGAGTTTGTCTCCTCTTAAAACTAAGAAACTGAAACAAACTTCCTAAATCATCTTAGCTTGACGAAAGGATACTAAATCCATAATAGCATGGTTTAGCCATGAGAGCCTCATACCAATCTTAGGGTTTAGGGTTTAAAATCTGTTCTTGAAGAATAGTCCTCTACCGTCTATTTTTTTTTAAGAATTCTGGAAACAGTATTCATGTCTTTCTGTTGAACTTTTCATAAATCACTACACTTTGGAAAAACTTATGTGCTCTAATGCAGTAAAGGTATATAAGTTTTCCAATTAGTCTAGGGTACTATCCCTTATGCGCAACAGCTTTTCTTCCTGTAGGAGATTGCATAATAATATAGTAACAGAAGTTACAGAACCATACCCTTTACGTGCTTTTGTAAATCTATCTATCAAATTCAAACCAAGTCTTGGCTGTATACAGACTCTCTCAATTGGCTTTAGTCCTTTTGTCAAAACCTGCTCATGTACAAAAGATATTGTTCTCATCTACATATCATTCTGACTATACTGATAAAAAAGACTCGTATCCGCATTCTGGAGTCATGTGATCAGATGCTTGATGCTTCTGATCCTACAATCTGTGGCTTCATTTTCTCTTTGTAAATTAAGTGCACTTAATTACCTTTATGTGCCGAAGATGCAGTTCTGACTAATTATTCGCTGCACCTCTCTTTTGAAAGATTCCCTCAGAAGCCAAGATCTCATTTCTTGACTTGAGGTTACGATGGTGAACTTGTTTTTTGTATGTTTGTAATAATTTTCAACATGGATATATCTGGGATCTCCAGGAAAGGTCTTTCTTGACATGAAGAATTATCAAAATCTATCCATAACACATACAGATTAAGAAGAGATGTGTCTCTTCCTAAAAGTATGAAACTGAATAAAATGCCATAAAAAGCCTTAGCTTGGAAAGGTAATTGAATTCCTTAAAGTGACATAAATCAGGATCCTTGAGTCAGGGAAGCTGGAAGCAATTTATAACTGTTCTCTTCCTATCAAGGCATTTCACACATAGGAATAAAAAAATGTCCTCTCATTTTATTGGACAAAATGAAAAGAAGCTTTTAGATGTCATGTTGTATCATGATAAGAACAATTGGAGATTCAAAATATGCATTTAATAATTCAATGAGTTTGTGATCAAATCTTCTCTTTGTGCTTATTTCCGTCACTTCAGGAAAACTATTATTGGTTGGATAAAATTCTGCGGAGCTACCAGTCAAGGATTTATTCTGGTGATGTTGGTGCTTCATTTAAGGTATAATGTGGTGCTTGGTTTTTTTTTTTTCAAACGTTCATCCATTGCAGAACTGTTTAAGGCTGATATATTTTTCAAATTCAATTTTTAATGCACATTCTATGTTGTTCTCAGGTTCAATTGTTTTCTGAATCAAGCCCTTTCTAACTATTTTTCTTACGGTCTATGGAATTGACACAAAAATGCACTTCTGGAAAGTGTTGACACAATACTTTGTTTTATTTTCAGGGAATGTTTCCATCAAATGAAAATGCATTTATACAAAGATTCCCCTAAATAATTTTATTCAAATTAAGTAAGCGTATACCCAAAGTAACAATGGTAAAATGATATTGCTAAAACTTTCTCCAAGGTATCTCCTCTTAATTTTGACAATGACAAAACATCAATATCTGTGTATGTACTGTCCATCCCACACCTGGTATATTCCATTATATCCTCTGTCAGTGATTAAGTCTTTAATCGCACATACACCCATGTGTATATGTGCAAGATTTCCGGTGGCTATGGCACTCAATGTTACATATACAAGACTATATATTAGAATAATTTTGTGTTATACATCATATCTACTTAATTCCTTCTAATCATCCTAAAACATTTATAATGGAGTCTCAGTATCACTTGTTATATGCTTGATGTGATACGAGTAGTTATTGAGTTGATTTCCTTGTTAGAAAGGCATAAAAGTTTCTGATGTCAGCTTTAGCTGCATAATGACAGAAATGAGTTAGTAGTCATCTCGTTGGTTATGTGTTGGTGATTATACTTGCAGATTCAAGATGAGGGGCGCACCAGAGTGAGAACTAGCCTAACACCATCAGCAGCACAGTCAGCATTACGAAGAATTATACCTTTTCCTTGCAAAAAGCAGTATACTGTAGTAATCCTAATGCCTCAGTTAACCTGCTTCAAGAGCCTTAAATCATTCATCGGCTCCAGAGATGCTAAGGTAAAGAGTGGATGTTTCTTTTTTTCCTTTCAGGAATTACTTCGCACTAGCTCTTGGGTAAAGCATGATAAGGTAGAGTTCTCATTTTCAAGCTTCAGCTGTGATAGTGGATGATGCAACTTCTCTCTTGCATTCCCACTTCTGCATTCCCCATTTGCTAAAATACACGTACTTCGTCAATTCTATCAAACATGTTACAGAATTGTTCTTAACTTCCAAATTATGTGCTGCAGATTTTGGTTGGCATTGCGAGTATAACAGTTTTGGCTCTCTGTGTATGGAGATACTCTCGAAGAGCAGCAAGTTGATAGGAATGGACGTGCACATATTTGGCATAGATTAACCTGATTAAACATGGAAGATTATGATTGGAAATATACTGCTTTCATTCTTATTCTGAGCAGGCAATGAACCAGGTGGTATGAACTGAGGCAGCTTAGATTATTGAATTTTGAAGACCTAGTGCTAATTTTAAGTTGAGGCTAAAATATATTACAAACAATGAATCGTTAGTGTTGTTGCGTGACGTTTATTTTGGTGCTAATTCTGCAAAGTAGTTATGTGAAAAAAACTTTGTATAAGTTGTTTACTTGGTCCACACATTCCATAAGGTGCCTTTCTGTAACTCGGTACAATTGAAATTACCATATTTATATTGAATAGAAAAGTTACCAACAGGCATCTTCTTCTTGAAAAGGTAAGATACTTGCTCGTGGCACTAAGCAGAAAACTACCAATAATCATTCTCTTCTATATGTTGATTTTTTTTTTTACCAATTTTTGTCTTGGCTGTCAAAGATGGCAAGCTATGGTCTGGTTTGGCATATTGAAACGAACTTTAAATAATTGGAAAAGTGTGAAGGATTCAAATTTTGCAAATATGGTAGGTTGCAAGTTTTAACCCACTTGATCAACCAACTAAAAGGGAAACAAAATATAAAACAATGTGGAAACAAAAGGTGTAATTCACTCTTCACGACTATCATAGGTGCTGGTAAGTAATATTTTCTGTTCAAAGATCTGCTCTTCCTGGGTATCTGGGGAAAGGGATGACATCTCTAATGTTCTCTACCCCCGTCGCAAAGAGAATCATCCGCTCGAAACCAAGGCCAAACCCACTGTGCTCCACTGTCCCGTACCTTCGGAGGTCGAGATACCATTGGTATGGTTCCAGTGGAAGATTCAAGTCCAATATCCTGAAAATAGTACAATGTCAACACGCTTGCACAAAGCATGCTCTACCACATGATTTGCTGAGATTTGCCATACCTTTGCCGCAGCACCTCATAATTCTCTTCTCTTTGGCTTCCACCAATAAGTTCACCCACCTAACAAGAACATGGAATGTTTTTCAGAAGTTCAACAAACTTCAATATAGGAAAACACTAGAGATCTTCAAAGGGACAAAAGCAAGTTTCTGCAAAAATGTATAGAAAGAGTGGGAATACCTTGGGTACAAGGACATCCATTGCAGCAACGGTCTTATTGTCTTCATTGACCTTCATATAGAATGCTTTGATTGCTTTTGGATAGTTATAAACAATAACAGGTCCTTTGAATTTCTCCTCAGTCAAGTACCTAGATTATTTGAACAAGTACAATTATGCATAAACTGCAAGCTGGACTTGAGGAGAAGGGATAGTTAAGGAAAAACAAGGACATCATATAATAAGCATTTACCTCTCATGCTCAGAAGCTAAATCGATACCCCATTCTACTTTGTTCTCAAATTTCTTCACTTTAGCAGCTTCCTCAAGAATGGTAACAGCCTCTGTGTAAGTTATTCTGTGAAACTTGGAGTTTGCAACCATTTCAAGCCGTTGCAAAGCATTTTTGTCCACATGCTTGCTCATGAACTCCATATCATCATAGCAATTGTCAAGTAACCACTTACAGAGGAATCTCACATATGCCTCTGCACAATTCATATCATCCTGTGGACAATGTCAGCTCTGTTAATAACTTCATCAGAAATTGTTTAAATCACCTCAAAGGTTTTGTGCACAAGTACAATAATTTTTTTTTAACTCAACAATAAAAATTACTAATCAGAAATATGACTAAACTAAGTTTTCCAGCCATCTTCATTTGTAGTTATCCTTCCAAAAAGTGAGATGAGTAGGTATCAAGCATATCTACACACACTTGGCAAACAATTGAACTTACATAATAGAAAATTATACAATTGCCACACCTGTATATCAGCAAATGCTATTTCAGGTTCCACCATCCAAAATTCAGCAAGATGTCTTGAAGTGTGGGAATTTTCTGCTCTGAATGTTGGCCCAAAGGTATAAACGCTACTGAGGGCACAAGCATATGTTTCAACCTGCAGTTGCCCGGATACAGTCAAGAATGCTTGTCTGGCAAAAAAATCTTCTGTGTAATCAACTTTTCCATCTTTTTTTGGAATGCCACCGTGAAGCCTTAATCTTTCTCCCAACTTGCGTCTTTCATCAAGCTTTGCGAAGTTCTCTTTAGCCGTCGTCAGCTCAGCGACAGCTGCAACTATTTCCTGCTTACTTGCCTTAGCAGTTTTTAGTTGAGTCACAACTTCACCTTTCTCCTTCACGGCCAACTCAGCATCCTTTAAGTTGACCTCTGAGGGTGGGGGCTGCTCCTTGAGCTCCTTCTCTAATTTCTCGGCATCGTTAATTAGTGTAGTGACTTGAAACATTTCCCCTGCACCCTCACAATCGCTGGTCGTTATGATAGGTGTATGAATATATAAGAAACCATGTTTCTGGAAGAATGTATGTGTGGCAAAAGCCAAGGCATTGCGAATCCTAGCAATTGCGGATATCTGGATTAATAAAAAATAAGAGTTATTTCTGGAGAAAACATTAGCAGAGCAATTCATATAGGGAAATCACTAGATAAGTTGATGTCAAATATAGAAAATGAATCATAAAGCATGGCGTCTCAAAACATTGGTTACAATTCTACTCCAACTCAACAGATAAAGATTTTCATATTTGCATTCAGCACAAACTCTATAAGATGATTAGACAAGTCTCAAGCTCACAATATGCTTGAAAATTGTTCGACATAAGATACTTCCAGGATTTGGCACCAATCAGACAGAATAAAGTCAGTTATGGTATACATTCGAGCCTAACACATCACGGATTTGTCATTTTACTTACAAAGAGGTTAAATGCAATCTTACGTATCAACAAGGTTTATCGAACATATCCATATACGAGGGCTAGTTAAGATAAATATAAAAAAGCTTCTATAAATTTCGTTCAGTAGATACAGCAAGGATAAAAAAAAAAAGCTTATATAGAATAACTTTTTATCTGATAATTCAATGATCAACTTCAAAACGAAAACGTTCAAAGAAGAAGAATTTGTTGGAGCATAGAATAGGAACCAATTCTCCAATCCTAAACACACATAATACAAGTGAAAAAAAGAAACAAAAAAAAGGAGTTACTTACAATATTGGTCCTGGGGCGAAGATGCACAACATCCCTTAGCAACTCAAGCGGAAGCTTCGCCTTCGACTTCGGCAGCGGATACTTCGCCGCATCCACAGTCCCTACGCTAATAACAATGCTCACTTGCAGCTCAATTTTCTGCTGGGTCGCCGTCGCCGGCGGGCTCTGCAGCAACCCCTCCACGTGGACGCACGTCCCCGTGGCCACCACGTCGCCAACCTTGTACACGTCAGCTTTCACAAGCACCTGCAGATTCTCCGGCGACGAGCCATCATTCACCTGCAAAAAGGCGAGGGTCCCCTTCTCCGCCTCCCTCCCCGTCTTCACCCATCCTCCGATCCGTACTTTCTGGCCTACGAGGCCGGCGCCCTTGTCGGGGCGGCCGAGGATAGACTTGATTAGGACGCGCTTCGAGAATTCCGCCTCCGGTACGGCGTCGATGAGGGTGAGGCTATCCATTGCCGGCGGCGGAGCTGAATCAGCCGACATTTTGAGAGAAGAAGAATTTATCAGAGATGTGTAATAAACCCTAGTTGGTTTTGAGGGGGATATTTATATGGCTCCGAAATTCCAGTGAATCGAATCGGGTCCTCTCCTCGGAATAAAATTTGATTCTCCGATTTGGACAGAATCTTGACCCGGGAAGTTTCCGATTACACTGAGAGCCAATGGCTAATTGACACGTATGGAGATAATACATGTACCAAGTAGTAAGAGTGGACTGACTTTACTTAACTTTACTCCACCCATTATTTCCAATTTAACTTTTTAATTTGTTCCATCAATTTAGAGCACCCACGTGGTGACGCCCGAGTCCGCCAGGGAGGTCTTGGGGCAGTTGGTCTTCAGAGTCCGTGCGAGTGGCTGTTGTTGCGGATTGATGGCTTGGGAGCTCGGCCTCTCACTTATGACGCAAGCGTTGGCTTCGGAAGTTTGGGGAGTGGAGACCGATGTAGGTGGGGATCCCAAGCCCCACCACATTATTTTTTTTTCGTTTTTTAATTTTTTTTAAATATTAATTATTTAAATTATCTACATTTAGAAATATACACTTCATTTCATTTTCTATACATTTTCATCCACTCCTTGTATTTCAATTCTCGTATTTTAATTTCTTTTATTTTGTATTTAAAATTAAAATTAATGAAATTTTAATTTCTAAAATTTGTTATATTAATTTTAATGTTATTTAATTAAATAAATTAAAATATTAATCAAAAATTAAATATTTAATTTATTTTTATATTTATTTATTTTATATTATAAATTTAAATTAACAAATTAAATTAATAACATTTTTTCTAAATTCAATCATTTTAAAATTTAAGTAGAGAGCCTCCGGAGTCCCTGCGTGAGAGCCTTCCCTGCTACCTACCAACACAACCTCTCTAATTTCTATGGACCCACACAAAAAAATTCCAATTATTTACGAAATTGCCACCGAGTCCCACTTTTGAGAGTCCTCATTGGGGATGCTCTTATAATCTCAAAATTAACTTTTGTTTATGAAATATATTTACTCCCTCCTCCCATTTGTATTGGCCTCAAGTTTTGGATACACAGTTTAAGTAACTAGTTTATTATCCCTCTTCAATTCTAAACACTCACATATTTAATTTTTATTAAACTTTAACTACTTTTTGACTTTGATTATTTAATTTATGAATAATCTCAAATATTCATCCCTTTTGTATTGAGTTAATTTATTTTTACCTACTTTTTTTATTTCAATATTTAAATTTAATTAATGTCCAATAAATGAATTCTTGAACTTAAAAAATTGGCATCGCTTTTGAAGTTTTAGAAATTTAAAGGGCTACATAAATGAATTCTTGAACTTAAAAAATTGGAGGGAACATTAATTATTGAAATTTAAGGCAATACAAGAATTAAAAAAAAATGAAAGTGAAGCAGATTCAGAAAATAATGGCGGCAAGTTCAAAAAACATTAAAAACATCTCAATTCATGAATACAAATGGCGCAACACATTTACATCCACATTATAAATAGAGTATCAGTTCAACACCTAAACTAATTCTCCTAAAACCTACTAAATCCCAAAAAAACACAATTTTCAGAGATGAAACAAATAAAAGATTTAATTATCTCTGAAACGCACACTATGATCCAATTCCTTAGTGAAGACAACACAAATGGAAGACTTGAAAAGGGGAGGAGGGAAACTGCAGTCATCAAGTTCTCGAGCTCCAGCAGGACTGTTACTCGCATTTGGGCTGAAGCAAGGAATCAAATCGAGAGTGGTCAACAGTTAACACTATCATATGGAAAAAACAAATCCAAGAGCAAAGAGAGTGCATATTGATTTGGAATTCATATCAAATTTAGAGATGAGGAAAAGATCAGACATAAGAAGGCTAACAAATGAAGTTGGCAAGGCAATTTAACTCTTTGTTCACAAACGAAAGCAAGTAAAAGATTGTTTGAGAGGTTTTAAAGCTAGGCGAGGAATATAAATAAAGAAAGAATGTAAATCCTAAACTAATAAAAGTAAACGAAAGAACTAAATGCGAATTAAGGAAAACGAGTTACGAATTGAAAATGATAAAAGTAACTTGAAAATCGAAATTAAGAAGAATGTAGAAAGTACTTTGGAATTCGAAATTTAAGAGAAAGAAGAACAAATAAATGAAATAGAAACACGAAAGCATAAACAAATAAACGAACTTAATAATAAAAACGAACCGAAATATAAAACGGAAGCAAACTTGATTAATAAATTGGAACGAACTTGAATCCACAACGAACTAGAATGTTGCAATTGGCTATTCTTCGGAACCAAATACTAAAGCTAAAACGACTAACTAAAAATCATAAGTCTCAACCCTAGAACAATAGGTCGAGAGGTACTCTACATATAAGTGCAGAGAATCGGGAAAAAAGTCTCTCAAAAGTGTGAAACGTCTTGACTATTTATAGACGAGAACGAAGGTCAGCGGCCACTCAAAGTCAGCGATCGATGAGTGGTTCGGTTAGACGCTCCTCGCGCGCCATCTGCTGAGGCTATTAGGCGCGGGCCCGAGTCAAATTATTTATCAAGTTCCAATCCAAGGTGTGTGGTGGGGTTACCTTATGCCGAGTCCATCGTTCGTAGAATCGGCCATCCAAATCTGTTTGGATGAGGAACGAGCAGTTGAACTCTTCTCGGAGATCCTCGGGTCCCTCTGGTGGTGGTTGTGAACTACTTGCGGCATGTTCGCCGGCGTGATGCTTGGTTCGGGCCACAACTACAAGTAGAGCGAAAAAATGAGGTTGCCAGAAAGTGGCCGGAGCAATCAGCGACGACAGGCTGGCGGCGTGCAGACGGCGACGACGGGTAAGAGGGTGGTTAGAGATGGTGTTGATGTGTGGTAGTGTGTGTTTGTGTTGGTGGGTGAAGAAGATGAGAGAAGAAAAATTAAGAAGGGGAAAAGAAGAGAGTTGAGTGATGGAGATGGGAGAAGTGAAGATGATGATGACTGGAGATGGTTGGAAGTGGGAATTGATGGAGAATTTGGTGAAAAATTAAGGGGAGTGGCGTCGGTTTGTAAGAGGAAAAGAAGAAGAAAGAGTGAAATTGGGATAAGAATTGTGTGGAGGAGAAGAAAGAAGCGTGAAATATAAAGAAAAATGGGGTTAGGGTTCTGCTGGGGGGTAGCGGTCGCTACCCTAGCGCTTTAGAAGGACGGGTAGAGTGGGAGGCTAGCGGCCGGGGAGTAGCGGGCTCTAGCCTAGCTCTTGTAAAATTTCATCAAACAGGGGTAGCGCGCGCTAGGGCCCTAGCACTCGCTACCCCTCTCCTCGGCCAAAGTTATGCATTTTTGCTTATTTTTTGTACGAGCCTTCCATGTTCACTTAAACCATATGAGCAAAGCATGAGTTAATTCTCCTCCAACGGTATACAAATAAGGGAAAGAAATACACGAACATAAACAAAAATAAGAGCGAAAGGAAATAAACAAAACGCTTATTTAACGTCATTAGCTCGACGGAAATATGCTCAATTAGGCGGTGAATCTTCAACCAATGTCGACTCCACCGTGAAATTGGTCGGCCATCATTCTATATACGGCTTCACACGATGCCCATTCACGACAAACGAATCCTCGAAACCTTCTTTTGCAAGCTCAACTGATCTGTACGGTTTCATGTCCTTCACCACAAATGGACCACTTCATCTCGACTTCAACTTTCCGGAAAACAATTTCAATCGAGAATTGAACAGCAGTACCTTCATGTCAGGCTTGAGATCCTTATGCAGTATCCTCCTATAGTGAAGCGCCTTCACCTTGTCCTTGTAAATCCGAGCATTGTCATATGCCTCATTGCGCAACTCATCGAGCTCCGACATCTGAAGTGAACGGTGCTCCGCAGCTTTGTGCAAGTCAAAATTGGAGGCTTTCATCTCCCAACAGGCCTTGTGCTCCACCTCTACCGGCAAGTGACATGCCTTTCCATACACGAGGCGATATGGGCTCATCCCCAACACGCTCTTTTAGGCCGTTCGGTACGCCCAAAGAGCATTATTCAACTTGATAGACCAATCCTTCCTAGATGGTTGGACAGTCTTCTCCAATATGTTCTTGATTTGTCGGTTGCTCGTCTCGGCTTGGCCTGACGTTTGAGGATGATATGGTGTAGCAACCTTATGGGTGATCCCATTTTTCTTCATTAGCCTCTCGAACAACCTATTACAAAAATGCTTTCCACCATCATTAATGATTGCACGTGGAAATCCAAACCTGCATAAAATATTTTCATGTACGAACTTAAGCACAACGTGAGAATCACTCGTCCTAGTGGGGATAGCCTCAACCCACTTGGACACGTAATCGACAGCAGGTAAAATATATTCATACTCATGAGACTTCGAAAAAGGACCCATAAAATCAATACCCCACACATCAAAAATCTCGACTACAAACACATTATTCAGGGGCATCTCATTCCTACAACCTATAGAACCGACTCTTTGGCATCTATCACAAGAGAGATAAAGAGCATGTGCATCCCTAAATAACGAATGTCAAAATAAACCTAACTGAAAAACTTTATGAGTCGTCTTTTGACCTCCAAATTGACCATCACAATGCGCTTGGTGGCACATCTCCAACACCTTAGATTGCTCTTCCTCCGCAACACATCTCCGAATCACCTCATCTTTCCCAAGTTTGAATAGAAATGGGTCATCCCAAAAGTACTGCCTGCACACATGTAGAAAACGCTTCCTTTCTTGGGAAGTGGGTCAGACCTTAATTCACCACAAGCTAAATAATTAACAATGTCGGCAAATCAAGGCACATGAGAAACACTATAAACATGCTCATAAGGAAAAGACTCGGTTATAATTCCATGAGGGGAGTGAGAAGGAAGGTTCTCTAAACGAGAGAGATGATCGGCAACGACGTTTTCACACCCTTTCATATCACAGATCTCTATATCAAACTCTTGCAAGAGCAAGACCCAACGAATCAACCCTAGGCTTTGCTTGTGGCTTAGTCAACATATAACGTAATGCAACATGATCACTATGAACAATCACTCTAGAACCAATAATATAAACACAAAATTTATCAAGAGCAAAAACTACAGCTAACATTTCTTTTTCGGTAGTAGTGTAGTTACTTCTTTTTAAAGGAGTCAATAAAAAAAGACAAATATGCACTAACTTAAATAAAAAAAATATATAATTTTTATTTATTTTTACTTATTCTTTCTGAAATTCTTCTCAATATTTCAAATATTCAAATCAAGAAGTTCCAATTAGTCAAATAAAAAAAAAGAGAAAAATTAATTATGAGTCTCTTTCTAATTTAAAAATTCAAGTCAAAATTTGATAAATTAAGTAAAATCATTCTTCTTCTTTTTTAGAAAATTTTTATACGATTTTACGGTATAGGGTTCATAATAGAGCTAGCATAGTAAATAACGCGCAACATATTATCAACACGTTGACCCAAAACAGTTCCCACAATTGAGTTCGACGCATCACACATAATTTCAAATGGGAAAGACCGATTCGGACCGACAATAACTAGAGCACTATACAATTTTTCTTTCAAAGTAGAAAAAGCAGCAAGACAGTCAGCATTAAAATCAAAAGGAGTTCCTGAGCAAGCAAATGATAGAGGGGTTGACAGATCTTGGAAAAATCTTTTATAAATCTGCGATAAAAACCAACATGTCCCGATAAACTTCTAATTCCCTTAACATCAGTCGGTGAAGGCAATTTTTCAATCAACTCTACCTTAGCCTTATCAACCTCTATCCCCTTACTTGATACTACATGTCCTAAAACAATAGCACTACGAACCATAAAATAACTTTTCCTAGCTCAAAGTAAGACAATTCTCAACACAACGATCAAGCACACGATCTATCTTATCAAGGAAATCATCAAAAGAGGATCCAAACACAGAAAAATCATCCATAAAGACCTCGACAAAATCACTAATCATATCAGAAAAGATAGACATCATACACCTTTGGAAAGTACCTGGCACATTATAAGGTCCAAACGGCATCCGTGAAAGGCATAAGTCCCAACGGGGCTAGTGAAGACAGTCTTTGCCTGATCCTCTAGGTCAATCGCAATATGATAATAACCTGATAAGTCATCAAGAAAACAAAAGAAGTCATTACCAGCAAACTTATCTAACATCTGATCAATGAAAGGAAGAGGAAAGTGATCATTTTTTGTGGCCGCATTGAGATTCATGTAGTCGATACACATCCTCCATCCGGTGACAGACCTAGTGGAAACAAACTCCTTCTTCTCATTGATATTCACTGTGATGTCTCCCTTCTTGGGTACGACGTGGACTGGACTAACCCATTCACTATAGGCGATCAGATAGATAATCCTTTCGGCCAACAGCTTCAGGATCTCTTTCTTCACGACCTCCATTAGAACTGGGTTGAGACCTCGTTGTCCATCCCTCTTAGAGAGCGCATCATCAGCAAGCTGGATCTTGTGCATGCACATGGCTGGGCTGATGCCTTGTATATCCGCCAAGCTCCATCCAAAGGCTAACTTGTGCTTTTTCAGCACAATTATCAATTAGGATTGTTGGACGTCAGTAAGATGGGCAGAGATGATCACCGTCTTCTGCTCATTCCCCTCGAGAAACATGTACTTCAAATTCTTTGGGAGCTCCTTCAGCTCCAGTTTCTCAGGTGCAGGTGGATTCGCCAGTTTCAAGGGAGGTGGCTTCGCGAATTGAGCTTCCAATCTGAGTTTCTCCTCCATGTCGAATGATCCCTCAAATACCTCCTCCAAACTATAATCCTGTACAAAAAAAATCTCGGCCAATACATCAATAGAATCAATGAAAGCACAATTCTCAATCGAATTAACAGACGACATAACTTTGTGCTTATGTACAGAAAATGAAACTGTTTCTCCTAACACTGACATCTGAATATTACCATTCTTCACATCAATCAAAGTGTTAGTCGTAGCCATAAAAGGTCTACTTAGCAACAAAGTATGATCACGATCATTTTCATGCACATCACCTATCTGTAGCACAACGAAATCCATAGGCACAATCAAACCACCAAGACTAACAATGATGTTCTCAATAATACCTCTGGGATACCTAATAGAATGATCAGCTAACTGCAGGCTCATGCGAGTGGATTTCAATTCACCTAACTCTAATTCTTTAAAAATCGAGTAAGGCATGATATTGATACCAGCATCTAAATCAAACATACCTGTAACAGTCTTACCATTTCCTAAAGCGATGGTGATGATGAAACTACCTGGATCTCGCACATTTTGCGAGAGAGGCTGCTGCATAATGGAGCTGGCTACCTCAGATACCATCACAGACTCGTCATCAGCAAATTTCATCTTCTTGGAAGCAAGCTCCTTGAAGAATTTGAGGTACGCCGGCACATTGCAAATGACATCGAGCAAAGGTAGATTCACGTGCACTTGAGAAAGCATCTTGTGGAAATCTGCAAATTGTCGCTCCAACATTTCATTTTTCAGCCTGCTTGAAAAGAGAATCGGTGGCTTGTATGGGTTTTCCGTCTTGTGCAACTGAATGGAGGGTTTCTCTGGCTCTTTCTCTTTCTCTTTCTCATCCGCCACTTTGTCTTCCTCAGCTTCCGGGAGCTCCACTTTGTTATCCACTTGCTTGCCACTACGTAGGACAGTAATGGCCTGTAGCTGGTGTGCTGAGTGTACCTGGCCATGTATCTTCCATGTCTGTTATTGTTGCTGCATTTGGTTGATAGTTCCTGAGATCTACCCCACTTGACTCTAGAGGCGTTTGATTGTAGCCTCTTTGAGCCTCCCTCGCCAGCTTGCTTTCTTGCATGAAAACCGCTAGACTGTCTCCTAGAGAAGATTTGGGTGGTGCGGCTGCTCGTGTTGCAGGTGGGAATGGTGGTTGGAATTGTGGTGGAGGCAGATAGTACCCATGTTGAGGTGGGTAGTATGACTGTGGTGGTGAATAATACCCATGTTGAGGTGGGTAGTACTGCTGTGGAGGTGCTCGTCAAGGAGGAAAGTTCGATCCTTGCCCCTGACTTTTTCCCTTCCATGTTGAGCTATTCTGAGCTCTCCATCCCGAAGTCTGCTGGACTGGATTCTGATCGAATGGTTGACATGGCGGATATCCCTGAGCTGCGTAGATCTCCACCTCTCCTTCATATGTCAAGTATGCCATTCTAGTGCAGTTGTTCTCATCATGGGTAGGATCGCCACAAATCGGGCACGGTTCACGTATCGGCTCGCGCTTGGCCACTGCAGGGACCTTGCTCATCTTCAACTCTTGCAGCTCTCTCATCATATCGGCTATCTACCTTTTCAAGTCAGGACTCACTCCAATTTCCTTGATCTCTACTCTCTTAGAACGAGAGGTTTTCTGCTGCGAGTTGGCTACTAAAGTCTCAAAGATCTCCACTGCTTCATCAGCTGTCTTGTCAGATATTTTTCCTCTAGCTATTGTATCCACCATGAACTGATAAGTGTGCTACAACCCATTATAGAAGATTTACCAGAGGAGTTCAGGCACAATCTGATGGTGAGGACATTGTTGCTGGAGCTCTCTGAATCGGTCTAACCTCTTGTGGTAAGGCTCGCCAGGCTCTTGAGAAAACTGCATAATATCTGTTGTGTCTTGTGATTCGGATAGTACTTAAGTAGGAATGTAGTGCTAACGGCCTTCCAAGATAATGAGGTCATTATAAATTAATAAGTTAACCTAAGTCGTATTCTTAAGAAAGGCTAAAAAAGGTTTCATCTATGTTGTTTGACAAAAAGAAATTAAAGGAATTGTGGTTTAAATGATTATTAACCTAAATCAATTAATTATCTAGGCGTATGAAATTAAAGGAATGAGAAAATGAATTATCTAGGCGAGAATTACGAAAGCAATTAAATTCTAATTCTAAGAACGAGGAATTAACGGAAAAATCTTAACATGCTTCGAATGATTGATTAACATGAATAATGGATAAAGAAATTAACAATTCGAACTTCATCAAGAAGGAAGCCACAAGAATGAAAAAGCGATGAACAAATAAGAAAGCAATAAGAACTCACGGATTAAATGGGAAAAGTAATGCACTAGAATAGTCTTCGAGTTGGAGCACGATCGAATCCACAACGAAATTAAAAAAACAAATTCCGAAATTGAAATACTAGAACTATTTATTGTGTTTTCTCTCTTGGTTCAAAACCCTAGAATGATAAGTATATTATACAATCACGCGAGCAACTATATATATGTGGAAGAATCCCACCTGGCCAACGCTCACTAGGGGGTAGCGACCACTACCCCCAAGTTCAGTCTTGGAATGGATCGTCAGGGCTAGCAGTCGCTAGCCCCATGTTCTGTCTGGTTCCAGGGAAACAAGCTAGCGGCCGCTAGCCTCGCGTTCTGCATTGGCCATCCTTGAACGAGCCAGTGGCCGCCAGGCTTGTGTTCTGTCTGATCTTCGAGGAATGGAGGGCTAGCGGCCGCTAGGGTGTAGCAACCGCTACCCTTGTGCGTCGTTAAGTCCTCTTTTCTTGCCGTTTCACTCTCGTTTCTCTTCTCAATCCTCAATAGCTCTGTTTGTTCGACTTTTTCCCTGAGATAAGGAAATATGAAAACGAAATGATCAAATAGAATAACAAAGGCAAGAAGTGATAGAAATTAAGACATTATCGATTCAATATGCACGAGAAACGAGACCAAAAATGGGTAAAACAACCCCCCCCCACACACAATGCCTTGCTTGTCCTCAAGCAAGTCTAGGCTCAAAACGATACGAAGATTTCAAAACAAGAAACGAGTTCAACTATGCCACAATATCATATTCATTATGAATGTTTCAAAAGAGATCACAAGACTATCACACTAATCACTACCACGTGTTTCCCTCGTAATGCAACATCAATCTGATCAAACCTCAAAGACACGTGAAGATATGATTTTCAATCACTCAAAGCTAGACTTTTATTTCTTTCATTCATTCATATTTTTAAATCAAATCGCGCTAAGATGGTGATAGATAGAACGATGGTCACTATGTGTGATCTTCGGCATAAACCGAATATCCTAGTGTGGTTTCCCATACCCATTCCTGCAACATAATTTCTTTCGATTTCTGAGAGGAAGATGGGTAGAGTTCTTATCACCTTCAAACCAAAACTCAAGCGATTCAATTAAGATCATTCGAGCCAAATTTAGAAGAGTGGGTTATATGGCCAATAATCACGAGATGAAAACATTTAGCGGTTATCTAAAGTGTTCTCGCCTGGTTTCCCATGCTCATGGTATCCAGAGGAGCAGAAGCCTCCCAACTTCACAATTGCGCACAATTAAAACAAGTCTAGCAATTCACGCAATTTTATATCAAATCAACCATGCTCGAAGTTATCACATCAATCAATCACAATAGAGCGCCCCACAGACAACAATGATTAAATGCATAGCTCATTACCCAATCAAAGAACACACAACTGCAAGTCATATCGATGCATAATAAAATAAGGTTCCTTCAAAATTAATCACTAATCATCTCAAGCTAAGAAATCACAATCGGAACAGGCACGCATATAAGACAGACACAATTATCAAAAACACGCCACATACTAAATTCATGCACACCCCCCACCGAAAAGATAAGAAATATCCTAATTGCTAAATAAAAACATGAGAGGGAAAGGAACTACCTGAGAAAAGGATTATACGGCGGTGACAGTGCTTGATCAGAAACAATTTTGAAACGTGCAAGAGAAACACAGAAAACAAACAAAGCAACAAAAACAAAAAATAACACTAAAAACAACCCGGACACACACAAAAGCAAGAAAAGAAATGAAATACGTAAGAAGCAGCAGTGATAAGTCACTGCTGATATGGTGGTGGTGGAGGATCATAGAGGGCCCAGCTCGACCACTGCGCATTCAGCTCGGCAACCTGACGGTTTTTCTCGACAACCTGTTGGTATTGATGAGCTGACTGCTCCTGTGCCAGTCTCCAGATACGGGTCTGCTCGGTGAGGAGGTCGTGGGTGTCATTCACCCTCTACTAACTTTGCGTCATCGAGCTGATGTACTCTCCAAAGTCATGGTAGAAAGTATGAGTCTCGTCAGCATAGGTCCCGAAATCCTGCGAGAACGTGTCGAAGTCTTGGCGGAAAGAGTTGAAGTCAGTGCTCAGGGCCTGGAATTGAGTGCTCAACTGATCAATGTTCCCTGTGGAGGAGGAACCATGGCCATAGTGGTGCTGGCCGGATGAGGTGCCGGCATATCCGGAGGATGTGCCAGTAGGGAAAACATCCGACATCTGAGCATCCTCGTACTCGTCCTCCTCGTACACCTCCAAGTCGCTTGTGGGAGGTGGAGGATTGACCGCTGTTTTATACATTTTCAGTCTCGTTTCTATTGTACTTTTGGACTTATAATGTTGATTATTGTCATTCAAGTTGATGCTTTGGTTCTCTATATGCTACATTGTAAGTAATAATTGACAAAATGGAGTTACAAGGCTCAAGATGAGAAACGAGGACGAAACGGGTACAAAAAGAAGAAAAATTCGCACCCATGCAGAACGCAGGGGTAGTGATCACTACCACCTAGTGATCACTAGGGTACCCAGGCAGAACGTGGGGGTAGAGACCGCTACCCCCTAGCGACTGCTACCCCTTGGGAGATCACTATGGACAGAACGTAGGGGTAGCGAGCACTACCCCCTAACGCCCGCTACCCCTTCTCAGCGTAATCAAGACAGATTATGGGGGTAGCGAACGCTACCCCCTAGCGGTCGCTACCTTGGCGGATTTCCCTTTTTCTATTTAAACCTCCACGCGCGATTTCAAACGATGACTCACTACTTCACGTTTTTACTTCTAGTCTAGGGTTTAGACCACGAGAGAAAACACTATTAGTCTAGATTTTTATTCCATTGTTCTTTCTTCAATTTCGTTGTGGATTCGTTTGTGATTCAAACCCGGAGTTCTTAATGCATTATTTTTCCTTTCAATTTGTGAGTTCTTTTACTGCTTTCTTTATTGCTTTATGATTTCTTTTCTTCATGCTCTTTTCTTGATTAATTCACAGTTCATTAATACAAACTTCTCAATCATGTTAATTAATCAATTCAAGGCATGTTTAAATTCAGTTCCTTTCATTCTTCGTTTTTAGATTTAGGATTTAATCGCTTTATTAATTTTCGCCTAGGTAATTCGTATTTGAAATTCTCTAAATTCATTCGCTTAGTTAGATTAATTAAATTAGTTAAAATATCAAAACCCTTTCTTTTTAATTGCTTTCTGTTCTGCAACATAGATAAAACCCCGCTTAGCCTTCCTTGAGAATACGACTTAGGGTCAGCTTATTAATCTATAACGAACTCGTTCTCTTGCGAGCAATTTAATAAAATAAGTTGGAAGTATATCGGCTGGAAATATTCCTCGTGCCCATTATTGAGTCCCTTTATCGGACAATGGATCTGGTCTAAACAACCCCACGTACTGAAGATTTAATTATCACATAACAGCCGCAGCGGCGGCGAGCTCGTTTGTGTGGTTCACCACACACTTGCGGACTGTGGACGGCTATCACCAATAATCCGCCATGCAAATATGAGCTTTCTTGAGCTCGGAGATATCGATCCGGGTGCAGTAGATGGTGTCGGCGGGATCTAGGTGCTCTAGATCAAACACCTCGTAGTGACGAGATGTGGCGAAAATCACCAAGGGGAGAGTGACGTGATACCGGGATGTGGCTAGCATATTCTTTAACGTGTTAAGAATATAGTAGCCGACACATACCTGGGTGCCTTGAGTCGCACTGTGGAGGAGGAAGAGCTCTGCATGGTTGACCTTGTTCCCCTACTCTTTGTCGGTGATGGCATAAGAGAGGAACTTGTGCAAGATGCTGAGCACATCTTCCCTAATAAATCCCGCCGGATTGCTAGTTGTGGAATCCTGTGAGGGCAGTCCACGCGGCATTCAGGTTGAAGTGAGACGGTGGGACTTGATCCCCGATGTTTTTTCCATGAAAACCAATGATTATGCACAATTGAGAAATAGACAAATGGCGGGGCACTTCCCGCAATCTAAACGTACAACATGTAAGATCCGGAGGCACCTAAAGTGTAGACAAAAATTCATGTGTAATAATAATAGAACATTTATTAGAAATTCATGCGGTCGCTGAGGAGCCAGCGGTCGTTGACCCTGGCGCATGCTGGCTCGCGCGCCTGGTTCGGCTGTTGCTCGGTCCGGGACACCCACGCCTAGTCAGTGGTCGCTTAAGGCTACGCGACCGCTGACTAGTGCTCTCAGTTATAATTTTCATTCCCTCGTCATTTCTCTATCTTTTCTCGTGCCGTTTCCAACTTTAACACTTGTCTAGGCTCGTGATCCTGAAACATAAAATAAAACGTAAATCGAGCCTGAAACATCATGCAAAATGGGAAAACAACAAGAATAAAGACAAGGAAAATACGAGTTTAGACGACCAAAAAGAGGCTAAACAACCCCTCCACACACAAAACCTTACTTGTCCTCAAGTATAACTTAGTCTAAAATATCCATAGGAAAAATCTAACCCGACATATATTCTTGACAAGAATTCAAATCATTCCAAAATCAATCTTCATATCATCACGTCACGTCACATAGAGATCATAGAAACAAGTGGTCCACTTAGACTAGATATTTATCAATTCGAACAACACAAAAAAATGATGCAAAAGGTAACAACGAGATCACATAACCGGCTATAGTTTTTATCCATCACTTTATTAGCATATTTTCTCTTTTTTTTTTCTTTTCAATATGAGGTATTAAGGACAATGTTCATCGGGTGTGTACTTCAAATGTTCGGGTTTTCCCGATGTGGTTTCCCATACCCATCTCTTTTATAAATTTGAATTTTTGATTAATAGAGTTGGTAGAATCCTTATGTATTCCTATTTTAACTAACTCAAAAAGGCAATTATAACAATGGCAAGTTATATGGTCATTGTCGTGAGGTGTGAACAATTAGGGATTCCTTAATGTATCCTCACGAGGTTTCCCGTGCTCATGGTTCCCATAGGAGCAGAGACCTCTTGACAAGTTCAATTCTCATTACAAAACATGGATACGCAATAAACGGTACTCCCTCCATCCACCAATGTTGTTAACGTTTTATCATTTTAGTCCGTCCACCAATGTTGTTAACACTTAAAACTTACCATTTATAGTAAGTGGGCCCACATCACTCAATACACACAATTCAATAAAAAATAATATAGTATGTGGGATCCAAACTCCACTCTATACACACACTTGAATTAAAAACTAATAACAAGTGGGTCACAAACTCCACTTATTACATTTTTCACACAAAGTCAAATAATATATTAAAATATGTGCTGAGTTTAAATGTTAACCACATTTGTGGACGGAGGTAGTAATAAATAACTAGCCAGTCGAATCAATCAATTTATACCATAATGTATCACTATCTCGATCATTCTACTAAGATTAAGAATCCGGTCATAATGTTCCACACATTCCTAGTTCATCTAAGTTTCATAACATGAATCAAGTCAACTTAATCAAGACTTTCAAATCATATCATATCTCACACACATGTCACGACTCGATTAACCACAAGATATGAAGACAAAGTAGCTTTAAAACAATCAAGATTTTGCATAAACAGGACACTAAAATAAAACGACGAATGCATGCACTTAAAAGACACTCCTCCCCCTACAAAGATATAGCAATACTCACATTGCAGAAAGTAAAGATCTTTAGGGTAGGGATAAGAAAGACATCCCTGAAGTGTTGCATTCGGAGCGACAAACGAGAAGAACAATATGAAAATAAATTAGAAAACAAAGGGAAAACAAAGATTAGCCAATTACACACTCACACTAAAATAAAGAAAGCAATAAATGTACCTCAACAGCAAGATAAAGTCTCACTGTTGGTCAGGAGGAGGGTGGGCGGATGGCCTGCCAAAGGTCCAAGATGACCATTGTTGTTGCATCTCTCGTAGGAGCTTGTTTTGCTCCTCCACCGCCTTTTGATGGGCTTCCCATTGTGCTTGGTGGTCGGTGAGTTGTTGATGTTGGGTGTCAAGGCCAGTGTTGATGTCGCGGATGTCAGATCGCATCTCGCGAGTGCCGGTGGTGACTTCGGTTGTGAACCGCTCCCATTGGGAGTTCCATTGAGGTTGGGTGCCACAATGAGATTGGGCACCCCACTGCGATTGGGCATCTCATTGAGATTGGGCACCCCAACCGGCTCCTCCGGTTGCGTCCACCGTGTCATAGCCTAGCCAAGCGGCGTTGGCTTCCTCGTTGGCTTCTTCTTCGTCTTCTTCCTCCTCAGATTGAGACTCTTCATTGGCCTCCATGTGAGTATCCTTCACCTCGTCTTGATTGTGAGATGTTTGGGAGGCGACTTGAGCATTGAGATATCGCCTCACACAATGACGTCTCTCTTGTGGCACCAATTTGGATTGTGAAAGGACGAATGATGCACCTCTAGTTTATGTCGATCTTCTTGGTGATGATGTTCAGGGGGTTATCTGCACAGATAAGATTGAGGTGCATGGCCACGGAGGTCACAAGGTGGAGTAGGGATGCATGGGCTCGCTTCCGTCGTTGGATAGACTGTATTGATTCAAAAATGAAAGAGGAAGGACATATCTTCTTCTTTTAGACTGCACAATGGAGTAGGAAGCACCTCACTTTGTTCACCTTGTTTGCTTGCTCATTTCCCGAGATGCAGTAGGTGATAAATTTGTGAAGGACGCCTATCTCGAGATGCAGTGGGTAAAAAGAAGGGAAAAATGGGGTTTTAAGTTGGGTAGCCGCGTAAGTCAGCGGCAGCTGAGGGTTAGTGACCACTAAGAGGTGGTCTTGGGGATATGCGCTGAAGTGATTTTACGTGGGCATTGGACAACGACCGCTGAGGGGTCAATGACCACTGACTCGAGGTAGTGTGTCGCTGGCGCGCTGGTGCAGGTCGCCGGCGCGGTGTGGCGCGGGCGCTAGCACTTGGTCAACAGCCGTTGAGCGTGCCGCGGTTCCTGATCGTGCCTCTCGTCAAATTTCTTCGTGCTCTCCTCCGCAGACGTTGAGTGTGCCGCGCCCGCTAACTTGGCCTCTAGTTAGGACTTTTTCGAACCGTGATTTTTCTTTTTTGTTGTGTTTCTCACCCCGATTTCCTCCTCACTCGGTAACACCTACGAACGAAGAAAAAGATAAAAATTTAAAACTAACGAAACAAAGAAGATGAAAATTAAAAGATGGAAATACGGAAAAGAGAGCGTGGGTTGACGAGATGAAATTAATTCAACGGGGATTGGAGATGGGCGTTGACTCCACAACTTCGGGCATGAAGTCACCTTCAATGTACGATTTTACCTGATGTCCATTTATGCAAAAAGAATCCTCCCCTTCGTTACTATATAGTTCAACGACCCCAAATGGTAGTATGTCTTTGATCACGAACGAGCCTCTCCATCTTGATTTGAATTTTCCTGGGAATAATCAGAGTCTAGAATTGAAGAGTAGAACTTTCATTACGGGCTTTAATTCCTTGTGCACAATTCGGCGGTCATGGATCCGCTTCACTTTGTCTTTGTAGATCCGTGCACTCTTACATGCCTCGTTCCTAAGCTCATCTAGCTGGAAAATTTTGAGTGATCTACTCTCGGCGGCATTGTCGATGTCATATGTCGCTGCTTTGATTGCACAATATGCTTTGTGCTCTACTTCGATCGGCAAGTGTCACGTCTTTCCATACACAAGTCAGTACGGGCTCATCCCAAGAATGCTTTTGAAAGCCGTCCTATATGCCCATAAGACATCATTTAGCTTGACTGCCCAATTCTTCCTGGATGGTTTTACAGTTTTCTCCAATATGACCGTCACTTGCATATTGCTCGTTTCGGCTTTCCCAGAGGTTTGTAGGTGATATGGGGTAGGAACTTTGTGGTGATCTCATTTTTCTTCATCAATCTTTCGAACAGTTTGTTGCAAAAGTGTTTTCCTCCATCGCTAATGATAACTCGAGGGAATCCAAACCTACATAAGATGTTTTCCTACACAAACTTGAGAACAACATGAGCATCACAAGTCCTAGTGGGAATAATTTCATCCCACTTGGACACATAATTAACGGCTAATAGAATGTACTTGTATCCTAAAGATTTAGGGAAAGGACCCATGAAATATATACCCCACACGTCGAAGATTTTGACTACCAAAATGTTTAGGAGATGCATCTTGTTGCGGCGGCTTATGGCTCCAACTCGTTGGCATCTATCGCATGTCAAATAAAATGCTTGAGTGTCCTTGAATAGAGTTGGCCAAAAGAGCCCGCTTTGCAAAACTTTGTGTGCTGTCTTTTGCCCTTCAAAATGGCCTCCACATGGGATTCATGGCAGAAACAGAGCATTTGCTCTTGCTCGGAATCCGGAATACAACGTTAGATTACATTATCCTTACCAAGCTTGAAAAGGTAAGGCTCTTCCCAAAAATATTGTCTGCACACATGAAATCGTTTCTCCTCTTGGGAGGTTAGACCGGGTCTAAGTAGTTTGGATGCTAAGTAATTCACAATGTCGGCATACCAAGGAGTGATTGCAATTTTAGAAATATTCTCATAAGGAAAACTGTCAGAAGCACAAGATGTATCAATATGAGAATGCTCAAGTGGAGAAAGATGATCGGCCACAAAATTTTCACTTCATTTCCTATCCTTTATCTCTACATCAAATTTTTGCAAAAGTAATACCCATCTAATTAAATATAGGCTTAGCTTGGGGTTTGCTCAACAAGTTTCTCAAAGCCGCATGATCACTATGAATAATTACCTTAGATCCTAAAATATAAGATCGAAATTTGTCTAAGGCAAATATCAATGCGAACATCTCTTTCTCCGTAGTGGTGTAATTTACTTGAGTCAAGTTTAAAGTCAAACTGGCATAGTGAATTACACGAAACATATTATCAAATCGTTGCCCTAAAACAGCTCCAACTGCAAAATTAGAGGCATTACACATGATCTCTAAAGGAAGGGCCAATGATATTGGGAACAAAAGTTAATTTCTCTTTCAATAGGTTAAAAGCATGCAAACACGAGTCATCAAAATTGAATGGAACATCTTGAGCTATACATGGCAAATGGGTTGAAAAATTATAGAAAAATCTGTAATGAAATGTCGGTAAAAACCTCAGTGACCTAAAAAACTTCTAATTCCCTTGACATCTCTCAGTGGAGGTAATTTTTCAATTACCTCAATTTTTGCCTTATCAACTTCAATGCCTTTACTAGAAATAATATGGCCAAGAACAATGTTACTTTTAACCATGAAGTGACTCTTTTCCCAATTCAAAGTAAGACCACTTTCAACATATCTTTTAGGCACCTTATCAATTTTAAGCAAACAATCATTAAAAGAAGATCCAAATACTGAAAAATCATCCATGAAGATCTCGACAAAATCTCATATCATCTTGGAGAATATGAACATCATGCACCTTTGAAAGGTACTGGGTGCATTGCATAGTCCGAATGACATCCACCCTATATGCTTATGTGCCAAATGGGTTCATGAAAACCGTCTTGACTGGATCCTCCGGTGCGATGGCAATTTGATAGTATCCTGAAAGACCATCAAGAAAGCAATAAAAATCATGTCTGGATAATCTATCTAATATTTGATCAATGAAAGGAAGGGAAAAATGGTCATTTTTTGTGGCAGCATTTAATTTGTGGTAGTCAATTCACATCCGCCACCTCGTGAAGGGTCGAGAAGTAACAAGCTCTTGCTTGTCATTGAGGACCCCCGTGATTCCTCCCTTCTTGGGTACCACATGTACCGGACTCACCCACTCGCTATCCGCCAACAATTTGAATATCTCATTTTGAACGACTTCCATGAGGATTGGATTTAGTCTTCATTGGCTATCTCGTTTTGGAATGGCGCCTTCCTCAACATTGATGTGGTGCATGCATGTAGTAGGACTAATGTCGTGAATGTCCGCTAGGCCTCATCCAAAAGCGAGTTTGTGCCTTTTGAGAACTAGAAGTAGTAAGTTTTCTTGGTCCTTTGTTAGCTCGGATGAGATAATCACTGGTTTATTCTCTCTTTCTTCCAAGAAAACATACTTGAGGTGAGTAGGGAGCTTCTTGAGTTCCAATTTGTCGGGTGTGGGCGCCTCCTTGGGTTTCACCTGAGTGGTAGATTTTTCGTCAATTTCCTACACCAAAACTTCTTCACTCGTAAAATCCTGCAAAAAAGAACTCTCGGCCAAGGAATCAATAACATCAACGTAATATTAATCATCAATAAAATTAACAGATGGTACGGTGCGACTCGTATGAGCAGAAAAAGACACTTCCTCACCTAGAACAAACATTTTAATTGGGTCATTTTTAACATCAATCAAAATATTAGTGGTGGCCATGAATGCTCTTCCTAGAAGGAGTGTATGCTCTACACCATTTTCGTGCACGTCTCCGATCTCTAAAACAACAAAATCAAAGGGAACAATCAATCCACCTATTTGCACTAAAACATCTTCAATGACACCTCTAGGATATCTAACGGATCTATCAGCCAACTGTAAACACATGCGAGTAGATTTAAGTTCACTCAATTCCAATTGCTTAAAAATAGAGTACGACATCAAATTAATTCCTACTCCTAGATCTAACATACCCGATGCTTCCTTACCGTTTTCTAGAGAGATATTGATAACAAAGCAACCTGGATCGTGCTACTTAGGACGTAAAGGCTACAACATGATGGAGCTCGCCACTTCAGAGACTGACACCACTTCTGGATCACCGAATTTTCTCTTCTTCGCCACCAACTCTTTAAAGAACTTGACATAGGCAGGAACGTTTTGGATGACTTCCAAAATAGGTAAATTCATGTTTACCTTGGACAACATTTTGGTAAAATTCTCGAACTGTTGGTCGTGTTTCGCAGTCCTTAGCCTGCTAGGATAAGGAATCGGCGGAAAATACGGATTCGCTGTCTTGTGAAGTTTTTCACCAGGCTTGGTTTTCCCAACTTTGGGTGGGGGCCCATCCTCCTTGTCAATAGTGAATGGTGGCATCTTCACTTTGTTATCTACCGTTTTTCCATTCCTCAACACAGTCACAACTTGAGTTTGATGGGGTTGATGACCTCGCCCCGGAATTTTTCCCGTTTGATTATTTTGCTGCAACTGGTTCACTGCACCCGAAATTGTCCCATAGTAGTTTCAAGGCGTTTGATGGTAGCGTCTTGTGTCTCTCGAGCCTGTTTACTTTCTTGCATGAAAGAAGCCAAACTATCCTCAAGAGATGATTTTTGAGGAGGCATAGTTTGACGTGGAAACTGTTGCATTTGATATTGGTGCTGTTGATTCGGAGGGTGATAAAACTGCTGCTGCGGTGGAAAAAATTGTTGTTGCGGCTGTTGTTTCAACTTATTTTATTTAAGTTACTCGCATGAGAATGAGTTCATTATAGATTAATAAGTTAACCCAAGTCGTATTCTCAAGGAAGGCTAAACATGGCTTCATCTACGTTGTTGAACAAAAAACAATTAAAAGAATTGAGGTTTGAATGATTAATAACTAAATTTATTAATTACCTAGGCAAGTGAAATTAAAAGAATGGAAAAATGAATTATCTATGCGAGAACTAAAAAAGCAATTAAATCTTAATTCTAAGAACAAGGAATTAAAGGAAATAAATCTTTACATGCTTCGATTGATTGATTAACACGGATGATGGAATAAGAAATCAATAATTCAAACTGAATCAAGAAAGAAGCCACATGAAAGTAAAAACGATAAACAAATTAAGAACACAATACGAACTCACGAATTAAATGAGAAATAATGCACTAAAAAAAGTCTCTGGGTTGAATCACGATCGAATCCACAACGAGAATTAAAGAACGAAGTACGGAATTTGAAATAATAGAACTAAACTACTGTGTTTTCTCTCTTGGTTCAAAATCCTAGAATGATAGATGATCCCATAAAAATCACGAGAGCATTATATATATGGGAAGAATTCCTGTCTAGCCAGCAATCACTAGTGGGTAGCACTCGCTACCCCCACGTTCTATCCTTGAACACCTCGCAGGGGCCAGCGGCCGCTAGGGGCTTGCATCTATCTTGGTTATTCTTGGGCAACCCAGTGGCTGCTAGGCTCGCGTTCTGCCTTGGCGTGCAAATTCTCGAGGGCTAGCGGCCGCTACCCTTGTGTGTCGTTAGCCCTCTTTTCGTGTTTTCCGTCCTCGTTTCTCTTCTCGAGCCTTGTTAACTTTGTTTATCGATCTTCACCTATAATACAAAAATATGGCAAACAAGGATCATATAGAACAACAAACATACAATAATATCGACTCAATATGCACGAGAAACGAGATCGAAAATGGGTAAAACAGCTGTGATGGGAAATAAGGTTGCAACTGGCGCTGATATGGAGACTGGAAATTCGGAGCTTAGGATTGTCGATTTTGGAAATTCTGCGCTCCTTGCCCTTGAAATTGTGGTTTCCACCCCGTGTTTTACTGATTCCTCCATGTATTTTGCTGATTTTGGAAATTTTGCGCTCCTTGCTCTTGAAATTGTGGTTTCCATCCCGCTTCACCTTCGACCGTCATTTATGCCATTCGTTAGCACTCCTCCACCACGTGGTCATAATCACCACAAATACTGCATGGCTTAGGTGCAACTTGCTGAACAGATGGTGATGGAGGTCAGTTCATCTTTAATTCTTGTAGCTCCCTCATCATATCCGCCATTTTCTTTTTAAGATCGGGACTTGTCATTACTGCACTGGCCTCCATTCATCGCGATCGAGAGGATTTTTGTTGTGAACTTGCGGCTAGGGTCTCGAAAATCTCATTCATCTCCTATGATGTCTTGACTGCAATGTTTCCTCTCGCCGAACTATCCACCATAAATTGAGTGGTCTGAAGCCGTCAGTCATAGAAGAACCGACATAACATCTCTGGTGCCATCTGATGGTGGGGCACTGCTGTAGTAGCTCTTGGAATCTCTCTCACGCCTCATGGAATGGCTCGTCGTGGGCTTGTGTAAAATTCATTATCTTAGTACATATCGCTTGAGTTTTGTGGTGCGGGTAGTACTTCAACATGAATTTCTAACAAAATGATGACCAATTGGTTAGTGATCCGGGTTGAAGAAATAAGAACCAAGATTAGCCATATCATTCAAAGTGTAAGGGAAACACTTCAATTTGAGTTGGTCCTCCGTCAGTGAGAGTAGCGGGAAAGTTTGCACCAATGTGCAATATTCTCGGATGAAAGTCAAGGCGTCCTCACTTGGGAGTCCATGGTAGATCGGTAGAAGAGATTGGTGGTGCAGTTTCAGCTCATAATTCCTAACTACGGTCAACAGGACAATAGCTGAAGTAGTGGTGGTGCCGAACTTGGGCCTAGTGAAATCGCCCATGTAGCGCGGTATATTGTCAAAAATCTCATCGGCCATCTTTTCGAATAATCGCGGTAACGAGAATTCATCAATGCGCTCGATGTCCTCTTCTAGGGTGGCTAAGATCGCACGTTTCCGGTGTATGTTGTCGATGAAGGGCGTCAAGGGCTTTCTAGCACTGCGGCGACCTTGCATACACAACACTCAACAAACATGTTACGTGTACCACAATATAGAAAAAAGAAGTAAACATAATAATTAAAAATAAAAGAAAAGAAAAAAGAACAATGAATTAAATCGCCTAAATCCCTCCTCGGCAACGGCGCCAAAATTTTTTCGACTAAAATTATTTCGAGTCGCTCGCAATCTAACGAGGTCGTCTAGTAATGATAAGCCAACCTAAGTTTTATTCTCAAGGAAGACTTATCAGGGCAATTTAACTCATTGTTCACAAACGAAAGCAAGTAAAAGATTGTTTGAGAGGTTTTAAAACTAGGCGGTGAATATAAATAACAAAAGAATGTAAATCTTAAACTAACAAAAGTAAATGAAAGAACTAAACGCAAATTAAGGAAAATGAGTTGCGAATTGAAAAGGATAAAAGTAACTTGAAAATCGAAATTAAGAACAATGTAGAAAGTATTTTGGAATTCGAAATCGAAGAGAAAGAAGAACAAATAAATGAAATAGAAAAACGAAAACACAAACAAATAAACGAACTTAATAATAAAAATGAACCAGAATATAAAATGGAAGCAAACTTGATTAATAAACTGGAACGAATTTGAATCCACAATGATGAATGAAAAAACAACGAACTAGAATGTTGCAATCGGCTATTCTTCAGAACCAAATACTAAAGCTAAGATGACTAACTGTTTTAACTTATTTTATTAAGTTACTAGCAAGAGAATGAGATAATTATAGATTAATAAGTTAACCCTAGTCGTATTCTCAATGAAGGCTAAACATGGCTTCATCTACGTTGTTACACAAGAAAGCAATTAAATAATAGGGGTTTGAATGATTATTAACTAAATTAATTAATTACCTAGGCGAGTGAAAATAAAGGAATAAGAGAACGAATTATCTAGCGATAATTAAGAAAACAGTTAAACCCTAAGTCTAAAAATGAAGAATTAAAGGAATGAAATCTTGACTTGCTTCAATTGATTGATTAACATGAATAGAAGATTGTGAATCAGTAATTGAAAATTAATCACGAGGGAAGCAACAAGAAAGGAAAACATAAAATAAACAAGAAAGCGATAAGAACTCACGAATTAAAATGGGAAATCAATGCATTAGAAAAAGGTCTACAGGTTTGACTGACGAACAAATCCACAATGCGAAAATTAAAGAACGAACTACGGAATGTAAAATTCTAGACTACTATGTTTCTCTCATGGTCTAAAATCCTAAAATGATAGATGATACAATAAAATCACGCGTGCACTATATATATGGGGAAAAAACCCGTTTGGCTAGCGACCACTAGGGGGTAGCGCTCGCTAACCCCACAATCTGTCTTCAAACATCTTCATGGGGGCTAGCAGCCGCTAGCCCCACGTTCTGTCCTCCATTGGCTTCAGGGGCCAGCGGTCGCTATCCCCAAGTTTTGTCCTGGCCAGCACATTCGAGCCAACGGCCGCTAGGCTTACTCTTTGCCCGAGCCACACTTTTTCTTTTTCTTTTCATCCCTTTTTGTCCTTGTTTCTCTTCTCGAGTCTTGTCAACTTCGTGTGTCAATCTTTACCTTTAATGCAACATATGGAAAACCAAAACATCAAATTGAACGATAACAAGTGACATTATTGACCTAATTTGCGAGAGAAATGAGACTGAAAAATGGATAAAACAACCCCCCCACACGCAATACCGTGCTTGTCCTCAAGCAAGTTTAGGCTCAAAACGATATGGAGATTTCAAAACGAGAAACTAGTTCAAATATGCAACAACAAGCATATTCATCATGAATGCTTAAAAACGGATCATAAGACTACACACTAACCACTACCACGTGTTTTCCCCATACATGCAATCTCAATCTGATCAAAATCAAAACATAAGTAAATTCGGTTTTCAATCACTCAAAGCTAGACTTTTATAATCATTCATTCAATTTTCATATTAAGCTCAAGTCGCACAAGATTGATGATGGATAGAACGATGGTCACTAGCTGTGATCTTAAGTATAAACCGAGTATCCTAGTGTGGTTTCCCATATCCATTCCTACAACATAGTCACTTTCGATTCTGAGAGGAAGAGGGGTAGAATTCTTATCACCCATAAACGACATTTCAAGTGATTTACCAACGACAATTCGAGCCAAATTTTTGAAAAAGCGGGTTAAATGGCCAAAATTCACGAGATGAAAACATTTAGAGGTTATCTAAAGTATTCTTGTGTGGTTTCCCATGCTCATGGTATCTAGAGGAGCAGAAGTTTCCCAACTCAATCACACAACGAGCACAATTTTTAAAACGAGTCTAGCATTCAAGCAATTTCATACCAAATCAACATGTTCAGAGTTATCACATCAATCAATCACAAATAGAGTGCCCTACGAAACCATGATCAAATGTAAAGCTCATCACCCAATTTAAGAACTCACAATTGCAATTTATATCAAAGCATAATCAAACAAGTATCCTATCAAAATCAATAACTGATCATCGCAAGCTAAGAGGTGCAATTGGACAAGCAAGCATATAACAACACGACTAACAACACACCGCATTCTAAAATCATGCACACCCCCCCCCCCCCCAACGAAAAAGAAGCAATGTTCTCATTGCGAAATAAGAACATGATAGGGAATGATGCGGCAATAAGGAGGCTCGATCACGACGAAGATTCTATACCTGCAAGAGAAACACAAAAACAACGAAACAACAATAAACTAAAGCAAATAAACCTGGACACACACAAAAGAAAAACAAAAGGAAAGCATATTAAACAGCAGTGAGAAGTCACTGTTGATCCGGCGGCGACGGTGGATGATCATACAGGGCCCAGCTCGACCACTGAGCAATGAGCTCAGCCATCTGAGAGTTGTTCTCGACAACCTGCTGATACTGTAGAACCGACTGCTCCTGGGATAACCTCCATAGGCGAGCATGCTCGGCCAAGAGATCATGAGTGTCGTTCACCCGCTGCTCGATCTGCTGCTGACTCTGAACCATCGAGGTGCTGTACTCTCCAAAGTCGTGGTAGAAAGTACGCGCCTCGTCAGCATATGTCCCAAAATCTTAGGAGAATGTCGTGAAGTCGTGGCGGAAGGATTTGAAGTCGGAGCAAAAGGCACCGAAGTCAGTGCTCAGAGCCTGGAACTGGGAGCTGAGCTGGTCCATATTGCCGGTGGAAGAAGAACTGACACCATAGTGGTAATGGCCGAATGACGGGCTAGCCTGACATGAAGACTGACCGATGGGGAAAGCATCCGGCATCGGGGTGTCGTACTCATCCTCCTCCTTTGTTATATGTGGGGCGTCTTCGGGAGGTGGAGGATAAGCTGCCGCTACGGCGAGCTCATTCGTGTGATTAATCACACAACGACGGACTGTGGACAGTTGCCATCGATAGTCACTGGTGCAAATCCGAGCCTGCTTGAGCTCAGATAGGTCAATCCGTGTGCAGTAGATGATGTCAGCAGGGTCGAGGCGCTCTGGATCGAACACCTCGAAGTGGCGGGCGATAGCAGAGATCACCAAGGGCAGAGTGGCGTGGTAGCGGACTGTGGCTAGCATATTCTTAAACATGTTAAGAATATAGTAGCCGACACAGACCCGAGTGTCCTGGACAGTGTTCTTTAGGAGGAAGAGCTCGACATGATTGGCCTTGTTCCCCTGCTCCTTGCCGGTGATGGCATAAGAGAGAAACTTGTGCAATATACTGAGCACGTTGTCCCTGATAAACCCCGCCAGCATCCCACCGGATTGCCAATTATGGAATCCCGTAAGAGAAATCCATGCTGCATTTGGATTGAAATGGGTTGGTGGGGCTTGATCCCCTACATTCTTACCATGGAAACCCATGATCCTGCACAATTGAGAAATAGACAAACGGCGGGGGACTCCCCGCAATCTAAAGGAACAATATGTAAGATCAGCGGGAACCTCAAGAGTTGATATAAATTCATGCGTGAGAATAATAGAGCATTTGTTAGACATGCGAGCATATTTCTTTAAACCCAAGACATCTAAATAACGCTCAATCTCATTTACACAACCCAAATTAGCCAACAAATTCCAATCAAGAGTGTGGGGTGGAGTTACCTCATGTCGGTTCCACCTCTCGTAAAATTGCCCTTCCAAGTGTGTCTCGAGGCGGAAAGGGTAGTTGTACTCCTGTTGGAGGTCCTCGGGTGCCTCCGGTGCCGGTTGGGACGAGCTCGCCAGAACGAGTCTTGGTACGGGTCATGGAAGGTGAGTATGAGAGAGATGGAGATTGCCGAAGAAGATGACCGGAAGGGCGGCGGAAGTCGCCGGTGGCGGCTGGAAAGCGGTGGTGGCGTAGATGGGAAAAGAATGGTGGAATTGGGTGAAAGAAAGTGGAATAATTTGAAATTGGAATTGGAAATTTTAGGGATTTAGGAGATGGAGGAGTTGATGTGGTTGGAAATTGATTGAAAAGGATGGTTGAGATGGATGATGTGGATGGTGAAGGAGTTGGGGAAGGATGATTGGGAGTGGAGATGGAGTAATTTGATGAAGAAATTGAGAATTTGGGGAGGAGAGAGTTGGGCGTGAGTGAGGGAGGAGGAAGAAGAAAGAGTTCGGGAAAAAATTATGTGGAGGAAGGAGGAAAATCGTGAAGAAAAATGATAAGGGGTAGGTTTTTGAGAAGGGTAGCGGTCGCTAGGGGGTAACGACCGCTACCCGGGCGCGAATGAAGAGGGGGAACAGAACCATGGGTTAGCGCTCGCTGGGGGGGGGTAGCGAGCTCTATCCCCTGGAAACTACTCTACAGAACGTTTGGCCAGCGGCCGCTAGGGGGTAGCGGTCGCTGGCCCTGTTCTTGGCCTCCTACGCGTAATTTCTCATGTAGTCCTCCTGAGTTCTCCTAAGCACAAGATCAAAACTCCAATTAATTCACCTCCAAGGTGTACGGAATGAAGGAAATAGAAATACAAAATAAGAAACAAAAATCAAAGAACAAATGAAATAAAAGAGCGCTTGTTTAACGTCATTAGCTCGACGGAAATATTCGCTCAATTGGAGGGTGGATCTTCAATCGGTGTTGACTCCACCGTGAAATTGGTAGGTCATCCCTCGATGTATGGCTTTACATGATGCCTATTCACAACAAATGAGTCATCATCTACTTCTTTAGCAAGCTCCACCGACCCGTACGGCTTGACGTCCTTTACCACAAATGGACCGCTCCATCTTGATTTCAACTTCCCGGGAAAGAGTTTCAACTGAGAATTGAATAATAAAAATTTCATACCGGGTTTTAGATCTTTATGTAGTATCCTTCAGTCATGAATTGCTTTCACCTTATCCTTGTAAATACGGGCATTGTCGTACGCCTCATTCCGCAACTCATCTAACTCCGACATTTGAAGTGAACGGTGCTCCACCGCCTTGTGCAAATCAAAATTGGAGGCCTTGATCGCCCAATAGGCCTTGTGCTCCACTTCAATCGGTAAATTGCACGCCTTTTCATACACGAGATGGTACAGAATCATCCCCAACACGCTTTTGTACGCAGTTCGGTACGCCCAAAGAGCATCGTTCAACTTGATCGCCCAATCTTTCCGTGACGGTTGAACTGTCTTCTCCAATATATTCTTGATTTGCTTGTTGCTCGTATCAATTTAGCCCGAAGTCTGTGGATGATATGGAGTCGCGATCTTGTGGGTGATCCCATTTTTCTTCATAAGCCTCTCGAATAGCCTATTGCAAAAGTGTTTTCCACCATCACTAATGTTAGCACGTGGAAAACCAAACCTGCATAAATATTTTCGTGCATGAACTTAAGCACAATGTGAGAATCACACGTCCTAGTGGGGATAGCCTCAACCCACTTGGACACGTAATCAACGACAAGTAAAATCTATTCACATCCATGAGACTTAGGAACATGACCCATAAAATCTTACCCCATACATCGAAGATCTCAATCACAAGCACATTATTAAGAGGCATTTCATTCCTACGACCTATTGAGCCAACTCTTTGACATCTATTACAAGAGAGATAAAAAACATGTGCATCCCTAAATAAAGTAGGTCAAAATAAACCTGACTGGAGAACTTTATGTGTCATCTTTTGGCCTCCTAAATGACCACCATAATGAGCTTGGTGGCACATCTCCAACACCTTAGGTTGCTCCTCCTCCGCCACACATCTCCGAATCACCTCGTCTTTCCCGAGCTTGAATAGAAATGGGTTTTCCCAAAAGTGCTGCTTGTATACGTGAAGAAAATGCTTCCTTTTTTGGGAAGTGAGGTCAGGCCTTAACTCGCCACAAGCCAAATAATTAACAATATCAACAAACCAAGGCACATGAGAAACACTATAAGCATGCTCATAAAGAAAAAACTCGATAACAACATCATGAGACGAGGGAGAATGGATATGCTGTAAACGAGAGAGATGATCGGTACCGGCGTTCTCACACCTTTTTCGATCACGGATCTCAATGTCAAACTCTTGCAATAACAAAACCCAACGAATCAACCTAGGCTTTGCCTGAGGCTTAGTCAACAGATAACGCAATGTAACATGATCACTATGCACGATAACTCTAGATCCTATAATATAGGCACGAAACTTATCAAGAGCAAATACTACAGCTAACATCTCATTTTCGGTAGTAGTGTAGTTAATCTGAGCAGGATTCAAGGTAGAGCTAGCATAGTAAATAACACGCAGCATCTTATCAACACGTTGACCCAAAACAACACCCACAACAGAGTTAGACGCATCACACATGATTTCAAAGGGCACAGACAAATCAGGACCAACAATAACAGGAGCACTACACAATCTCTCTTTCAAAGTAGTAAACGCAACATGACAATTAGCATCAAAATGAAAAGCAGTATCCTGAGCAAGTAAACGACAAAGAGGTTGACATATCTTAGAGAAGTCTTGAATAAATCTACGATAAAATCCAGCATGTCCCAAAAAACTTCTAATTCCCTTAACATCTGTTGGTGGAGGTAATTTTTCAATCACCTTTACCTTAGCTTTATCAACCTCAATACCTTTAATCGATACTACACGTCCCAAAATAATGCCACTACGCATCATAAAATGACTCTTCTCCCAACTTAAAGTAAGATAACTCTCAACACAACGATCAAGAACACGATTAATCTTATCAAGACAGTCATCAAAAGAATAGCCAAAAACAGAAAAATCATCCTTAAAAACCTCGACAAAGTCACTAATCATGTCAGAAAAGATAGACATCATGGACCGCTGAAACGTACCTGGCGCATTGCAAAGTCCAAACGGCATCCTTCGGAAGGCATAAGTTCCAAAAGGGCTGGTGAAAGCAATTTTCGCCTGATACTCCGGATCTATTGCAATCTGATAGTAAACTGATAAACCATCAAGAAAACAAAAATAGTCATTACCGAGAAGCTTATCTAACATCTGATCAATGAAAGGTAAAGGAAAATGATCATTTTTCGTAACCGCATTGAGCTTCCGATAGTCAATACACATCCTCCATCCGGTGATAGGTCTGGTGGGGACAAGCTCCTTCTTCTCGTTCATCTTCACCGTGATCCCACCTTTCTTGGGCACTACATGAACTGGACTCACTCATTCGCTTTTTGTGATCGGATAGATGATCCCTTCAGCTAAAAACTTAAGGATCTCTTTTTTCAAGACCTCCATCAGGACGGGGTTAAGTCGTCGTTGTCCATCCCTCTTCGGGAGGGTGTCATCAACAAGCTGAATCTTATGCATACACATTGCCGGGCTAATACCTCGGATGTTTGCCAGACTCCATCCAAAAGCTAACTTGTGCTTTTTCAGCACAATTACTAACTGAGTCTGCTAGACATCAGTAAGATTAGCTGAAATAATCACTAGCTTCTGCTCGTTCTCCTCGAGAAACACGTACTTCAAATTCGCAGGGAGCTCCTTCAACTCCAATTTCTCAGGTGCAGTTGGATTTGCCAGCTTCAATGGAGGTGGCTTCGCGAACTGAGCCTCCAATCATTGTCTCTCCTCCATGTCGGCCAATCCCTCGAAGATCTCCTCCAAAGTGTAATCATGCACAAAAGAAATCTCAGCCAATGCATCAATAGAATCAATGAAAGAACAATCCTCAATAGAACTAACAGAAGACATTGCTTTGTGCTTATGCACAGAAAAAGATATTGTCTCTCCTAACACTGACATCTGATATTATCATTCTTAACATCAATGAAAGTGTTAGTAGTTGCCATAAAAGGTCTACCTAGCAACAAAGTATGATCACGCCCATTCTCATGCACATCACCTATCTCTAAAATAACAAAATCCATAGACACAATTAAACCACCAACACTAACAAGAATATTCTCTATAATCCCTCTAGGATATCTAATAGAACGATCGCTGTAAACTCATGCGTGTCGGTTTCAACTCACCTACCTCTAATTCCTTAAAAATCGAGTAAGGCATAAGGTTAATACCAACACCTAAATCAAGCATACCTATTACAGTCTTACCATTTCCTAAGGCGATGGTGATAACGAAACTACCTGGATCTCGCAGCTTCTGAGGAAGAGGATGCTGCATGATAGAGTTGGCTACCTCAGACACCATCACAGACTCGTCGTATGCAAATCTCCTCTTCTTGGAGGCAAGTTCCTTGAAGAACTTCATGTACGCCGAAACATTGCGAATAACGTCGAGAATCGGCAAATTCACGTGCACTTGAGACAACATCTTGTAAAAGTCTGCGAACTGCTTCTCAAGCTTCTCATTCTTCAGCCTACTTGGAAAAGGGAATCGGTGGCTTGTACGGGTTTGCCGTTTTGTGCAATTGAATGGCCGGTTGTTCTAGCTCCTTCCCTTTCTCGATATGCTCCACCACTCTGTATGTCTCATCCTCAGGCATAGCCACTTTGTTGTCAACTTGTTTGCCACTACGTAGAATAGTAATGGCCTGTAGCTGCTGCACTAAGTGTCCCTGGCCTGTTATCTTCCCTGTCTGCTGCTGCATCTGATTAACTGCTCCAGAGATCTGCCCCACTTGGCTCTCGAGACGTTTGATGGTAGTCTCTTGAGTCTCTCTATCTAACTTACTCTCTTGCATGAAAGCTGCTAGGCTGTCTTCTAGGGATGATTTAGGTTGTGCGGCTGCTCGCGGTGCAGGTGGGAATTGTGGTTGGAACTGCGGTGCCAACTGCTGAAACTGAGGCAGCGGCGGCTGTGGCAACTGCTGATAGTGCGGTGGAGGTGGATAATACCCTGGCTGAGATGGGTAATATGGATGTTGTGGTGGATAGTACCCATGCTGAGGTGGGTAGTACTGCTGTGGAGGCGCTCGTCAGGTAGGAATATTCGATCCTTTTCCTTGAGTCGTCCCCTTCCATGTGGAGTTGTTATGCGCTCTCCATCCTGAAGTCTGCTGGACTGGATGTTGATCGAGTGGCGGGCTGGTGGAAATCCCTGAGTAGCGTAGACTTCCGTCTCTCCTTCATAAGTAATCTCTGCCATTTTGGTGCAACGATCCTCATCATGAGTGAGATCACCACAAATCGGGCACGGTTCAGATACCGGCTTGTGCTTGGCCACTGCAGAGGCATTGCTCATCTTCAACTCTTGCAATTCCCACATCATATCAGCCATCTGCTTCTTCAAGTCAGGACTAACTCCGATCTCTCTGACCTTCACCCTCTTAGATCGAGAGATTTTATGCTGGGAATTAGTGGCCAAAGTCTCGAAAATCTCTACCGCTTCTTCAACTGTCTTCTCAGATATGTTCCCTCCAGCCACTGTATCCACCATAAACTGATAAGTGTGTTGCAATTCATTGTAGAAGATCTGCCAAAGGAGTTCGGGTACAATTTGATGGTGTGGAGACTGTTGCTGGAGCTCTCTAAATCTGTCAAGTGCCTCGTGGAAAGGCTCGTCAGGCTCTTGAGTGGATTGCATAATCTGTAGCCGAATTTGCTACGTCTTGTGGTTCGGATAGTACTTGAGCAAAAAGTTAGTGCTCATGGCCTTCCAATTGGGTAAAGATCTCGTTGGAAGTGAGAGATACCACAACTTCATCCTATCTTTGAGTGGAAACACTTCCTTAACATCTCATCCTCGGTAATAGTCTGGAGTGGAATGGACTGGACATCTGTGCAGAACTCCCTGATGAAAAAGAGTACATCTTCATTAGGCAACCCGAAGAATGAGGGAATCAAATTGATATGGTTGTGCTTCAGCTCATAGTTCCTCCCCGCAGCAGAGAGTACGATAGCGGATGGTGTGATGTCATAAGTTGGCCTGGAAAAGTCTCCGAGCTTTCTTGGTGCTTCTTCTTCCTCAACCATAATCACCAATTGTTCTTCGAATAACGTGGCAAGGTTGAAGACGTCCCTATATCGCTCCTCCAGTAAACCGTCTCTCCTATTGATGTTGTCAACGTAGGGCACCAACTCTTGTCTCAAGCTTCGGCGACCTAGCATACAAAAACCAAAAGAAGATCAAACGTACCTTGCGAGAGCAAAATGGATAAAATAAACATAAAATAAAAGAAAAATAAAAAGCAACGCAAATAAATGCCTAAAGCCTTCCCCGGAAACGGCGCCAAAATTTGTTTTAACTTATTTTATTAAGTTACTCGCAAGAGAACAAGATAATTATAGATTAATAAGTTAACCCTAGTCGTATTCTCAAGGAAGGCTAAACAAGTCTTCATCTACGTTGTTACACAAGAAAGCAATTAAATAATAGGGTTTTGAATGATTATTAACTAAATTAATTAATTACCTAGGCGAGTGAAATTAAAGGAATATGAGAACGAATTATCTAGGCGATAATTAATGAAGCAGTTAAATCCTAAGTCTAAAAACGAAGAATTAAAGGAATGAAATCTTGATTTGCTTTAATTGATTGATTAACATGAATGGAAGATTATGAATCAGTAATTCGAAATTAATCACGGGGGAAGTAATACTGGGGATTGAACATTCTGAAATGTCTACTTAAGTGTATATTAACGGTTTCTAATTATTATCTTTGCATCATAAACAGTCATATTTTGCATATAAAATAATTAGAAGGTAGCATTGCAGTTGGTAGATGGTTTACCAAAAGTTAACGAACTATGGACCATACGTTTGTGTTACAATTTTAACAATGGTTGATGTTTTTGAATTTTATATTTGCAATATATTATTTTATAATTTGCATCAATATATACTAATGATTGCACATTCTGAATTGTCTATTTAATTGCATCGTAAATAATTACTTTTTGCATACAAACACTTTGAGTATAGCATTGCATTTGGTAGATTTTATATATTCATAAAATTGTATCCTATTTATTGATAGAACCAATTAATATTCTCTTTTCTAATTAAAACCGGCGGTTTCTACATTTAATTGTTGTTTAATTGTTGTTCAATTACTGTAATACCCTTTTCATTACTAATCTTAATTAAACAATTATATAAAAAAACGAAAATTGTTAAAATATCTCAACCACAAGATCTAAAAAATGGATGGTTTAGATAACTTCCTATTTTATACCCAAAATCCACTTTTTATATGAACTGTATCCTATATATATATTGTTAGTTAGTTAGGTTCATGTGAAAAACAAATTATGTGTGAGAAATGAGAATAAATCTAGATCATCAATCTATCTATAATCAATGGTTGAGATTAATTAAATTTAATTCAAATATTTTCTATTATTTTATGAATGTGGAAGTTAATTTGCAGATGAAATTACAACCATTCATTTATTAAAATGGATGATTGAGATCTTTTCTCGTTTCTTACGTATGAATCTTTTCTTATATGATCCAAAACACACATACACACACATATATATATTGTGATTACTTCTTTTTTGACATTCTCTTTTTTTCATTTCGACATTTTGATGATGATAAATACAAGAAATTGAGTGTTTTGTAATTTTTGACTACGTCAAAATCTCATTATGCACTTGTCTTGATTTATGTTTTGTTTACCGTATAGTGCATTATGTTTTATGTATTTATAAGTTTTAAATAAATTGCACTACCAAAAAACACATAAATAACGACGGATGTAGTATTCGTATTTAATCAACAACGGCTTAACTACGGAACAAAAATGGGGGGCAACGACGGATCAACGACGGACTGTTAGTAGTTGATTAACGATGCATACTACATCCGTCGTTGTATTTTTTTTTCAATTTTTTTTAATATAACGACGGATATTCCGTTGTAGTCTGTCGCTAAATAACGATGGATCAGAATATCGTCGTTGATTTTAGTAATAATTAATATTTATTTATTTTTTAAACAACAATGGGCGCTTCCGTCAGTGATCTGTCGTTAACCTTTATTTTAGTCGCGCCTAGAGACCTTTCTTCCCCATTTCTCTCAATTTGAAAGCCTTAGGCTACCCACCGATGTCCCCAGCGCAGAGCACCACCTCCAGGAGTTGCTCTATTTCTTCCTCTCTCTCCCTATATATCTTTCTCTATCACAATTGTAACACAAACTCTTATTCCTTCGTTCTCGCAATTCTGCTGGACTCAATCGACGAATTGGCAATATCGATTTGGCATTCAGTATAGTTGGCTTAGTTGTATCAGAATCTCGACCCCCCACGCTGGTAGTCGGTTGAACCCTCGTGATTTTCTTACCATGGAAACTGATTTTGATTTCTTGGTTCCCAACGTGCCACAAG
>JAPKLX010000002.1:1888814-2001986 GCA_026898415.1 Leonotis leonurus | reverse complement strand
GTGTACGAACTTTTATCGAGCTTGAAGTTAAAATAGTTAATTTGCTATAATTAAAAAAAAATTATACAAGCTCGACTTTGAGTTCAAGTTGAGCTCGAAAACCATTAATATGAATATCAAATGAACCGAGCTCAAGTCAAGCTTGAAACCAATTATTAAATATTGAGCTTGACCTCGAACAACGTATCAAACGCTCAAAATCTGGAGTGAACTATTCCATCCCCTAATATTGTAGATGTGCTTATATAAAGAACCAAATTGCATTTCAATTTCGTAGACACCCCACCTCTCACTCCTCTGTTATTGTTCATCAACAAATTTGAAGCATTTTACTCTTTGTGATAAAATAAATCAAGTACTCCAAATTGATCTAATCAACTATGCAAATTAGTTTCTATTTTGCCCTCCAAACTGATTAGAAACAATCAATTATTATCACAAAGCTTGACATGAATGGTTTTTTATAATTAATATTGTACTAAAATATGAAGAAAAAAAAATGTAACTTTTCACCAATTCATAAGAGCAACGACAAAAAAAGTACTACGAGGGAGAAAAGAAAAAATTAATATAAGAAAGGTTTCCAACCGAACCCTGAACTCGGGTTACTGGATTAGTCCAATGTCCTGACCACTAGACCATGGAACCAATTGTGCTCTCAAAATTGTTTCTTATGAATCTATATCCTGGAAGATTAACAATATGCACCCCAAGTTTGATTTATTTTATGTTTTGGTAAAGGTTATGTGGGATTTTTTTTCATTATTTTAAAATTTTTAATATCAAAGTATATTTTATGAAACATTTTACTGATAATTTATGTATATATTTTACATGGACCAGCAGTCGAGCCATCTGATTAACAATAATTGATTATAAATATATATTTTAAATAAGTAATTAAATTAAATTCTATGTTAATGATGGTGAAATTTAAAATTGAAACATTTGGAATAAACATTTTATACCTAACTAACATAGAAATGATTATACTTTTCAAGTGACAGATAATATTTCAATTTCTCCACAATCTCATCCTTCATGAAAGCAATACTGAAGACAATGATTTGGTTTGCATGGTTCAGAGATAAAAACTTCTACGTCTACGATTCTCAAAGTGACTCGAAGGTTTCTAACTAAATTGCATATGTCTTACAGTGATCAACCTTGAAGGTTTGATTTACAGTAGAGTCAAATCACTTCTAGCAAATAACACTAAGGCTAAGTTAGAGCTATCATTCGATTAGAGATAATCGCTAAGAACATACTAAGAATGATTACAGAGATAGCTTGAGTGTTCTAAGATTTGAGTGCTTAAGAGCGAAGTGACTTTAAGCGTATAAGAGCTTGAAACCGTTTGAAAGTTTGGGTAACCGGTGTTTGAAAATGATAAAGTCTTGAAGTATTTATAGGACTCTCTCAAATAAATAGTCGTTGAGAAAAGAGCTTCCAAAGCTTTGAATTTCTTCCCGTTGGAGTCTTCTTCCTTTTTGCCATTTTTTGTGTCTGCAACTTGGATTCAGTTCATCTGCTTTGAGATCTTTACCAAAAGTGATAACTCCTATTTGCACTAGCTTCGGTACATAGACTTCTGAGTAGCTTTAGTCAGTGTAGGCCTTCAGATGACGGGAAATGTATACTTCAACAACTTTGAGTCTTTAGTTCTTTAGGGTGACCTTCAGTGGACATCCTTCAGAATTAACTCTGTACTGAGTAACATAGTTAACTTTAGTGGTGGTATTGTCCTTCAGTCTGGAGTTATTTAGTTTTGATGTACATGTATATTGAACTCCTTAACATATGAGTTCTAAGAACAAAGACTTAGACCAATAATACGGCTTTGGACTTAAATCATCTTTCAGGTGAAGTTTTGGAATCTGAATCAAAACCATTTATAAATAGTTCCCAACAACAATATTTAAATTATAACCATTTCTAATGTGAGTTATCACAAATACCATTCTACTTAAATTTAATTGTACAAACGTTACGAAATGTATGAATAGTACTCATTCATATCATTCATACATACATACATTTTACTTTAACAAAACTGAATATAACTGCACATATGAATGGTATGATTCAATACGGTTCATATTATGCATACACAGAAATGTAAAAAATAATTATAAGAGTATTTTAGTACAATAAATGTAGAAACTATTAAAATTTAAATATTGTTATGTTTGTGGCTATTATATATCTGTTATAATCTTATTTGACTATATTGTATATTCAATCATTTAATAAATACTTTATCTATTCTATTATTCATAGCAAAAAGATTAATAATAAACTCACAATTTTAATTGAATGGAACCACAAATAACGAGATTAATTGGAGTATTATATATGTATTTGAGTATAGTTAAAAACTCACATTATGAGAATAAAGAGAATAATTGGAGTATTATATATGTATTTGAGTATAGTTAAAAACTCACATTATGAGAATAAAGAGAACAAATTTAAAAGTACAGTATAATTTTCAAATTTACACAACATATATACTTTTATATTAAAAAAATACAAAATTTTATTGATTTTCTTAAAATAACATTTATTTTAAAATATAAAATATTATTATGAGATTCATATATTTTGAATGATGACTTTTTTGTCATTTTCGGAAATAAATTAATATTAGAAGGACAGTGTAAAAAGACAAACTAACTGCTTTTAGCAGAATATATAAAGTATATATATTTATCGGGTAATTCGAACTCGGCCTGCGCTCGACTGACACGATAATTTTATACTTTTATCGGATCAACTTAATAACGATCCAAATTGGATAAAACTTGAAATTAATCATTAATTTTGTACATGTTCTGTATCGTGCTATTTGTGAGAGCTAATATATATTAAAAAATTAGTTACATTAAGATGTAATGAGTTGCATCAAAAAAAAAGATGTAACGAGTTATAGGTTCACCTCTATATTGAAATGTGTTATCATTTATTAAAGGAAATGAGCCAAATGTAAGTAAAGCTATGTTTGCAACGTGATAAAACAAGCCAGCGGCAAGCGTCAAAGAGGCGGCACAAAATTTGGGCTATGCAATTGTACATTAATTAGGTATCAAATTATGACAGCAACTGACAATGACATACTTAATCTTCATACAACATTTATTTATTTTTGAGTTGGACAGCAAAGTTAAAATGAATGCTATAATAACTTTTCTAGTGTCTAATCCCTCATCAACAACAATAATAATAATAATAATAATAAAATAAAAAAATTCTCTAGTGTCTACTATAACTACCCTTGCCACAACAATTGCATTTACTATTCATGTTAGATTTGTACTTCATTTTAATGAAACCTGAGAATTTATACAATGTCCAATAAGATATTAAATCGGACTTGTAAAAGGGACATTCAAGCACTGATTCAACCAATTAAATCACTTCAAAGAGACCGAACAATTCATAATATATATAATATTAATAGTTATACGAGTCTTATAAAAGAGTCATTCAATCACTAATTCAACCAGTTAAACCACTCCAAAGAAACCGAACAATTCATAATATATATATATATATATATATATATATAATATTAATAGTTATATGAAATAATTAAATAAATTATATATAAGTCAAATCAAATTTTACAAATTTATGTATTTCATGAACTATTATTAGTTACTAGTATGGTTAACAAATAAAAATTATATGAAATAAAAATTATGTTTATACATTTAATTATTTCAATATAATAATAATATATTAAATTTATTACTTGAAGTTTAATGTACGAATACATTGGCTTGCAGAGGTGGTTATAATATAAAACTATTTTAATTAAGGTTCCAGTCATTAGTTCATCAACTTTAGTGGGTTTTGACTGATTCTTACCATTTGCTTCAGATTATTTATCTATCCATATTTAACATAATCGGATTGGTTAATAACAATTTGTGATTAAAGTTAATTGATATGTTCGATTTTAAAACACTGATCTTATAAATTTATCTTGATCAATGGTTAGACGACTATAGTTATAGTTATATTTATAGGAAGTCTTGTGCTCACAAAGTGGTAATTACTATTTTTTTATCAAATCTTTTTTATTTTTTAGATTTCATCAGTTAATCAGGTGCACAGTCACAAACCTGCCTAATAAATAGTTTTTAACTTTTTATGGTTGATAATAATTTTTTTTAGTTATTTTCGAAGCTTAAATTTTATTTAACATGCAAAAATATTTAGGGGTGCCTACAATGGTAAGTTGGTAACCATAACCTAGTTTTCGGTTCTTGATTTAAAATGCAAAAATTGGATTATGAAAAAACCTGGAAAAATTAGTTTTCCTGCACAAACTAGTTTATGTGCATTATGGTAATTGATTTGATGAACCTCTCTTTATTTTTCAATTCTTATTTTATTAGTATAGCTTTAATCATTATTTTAAATTGTAAATTATTTTTTATTATATTAAATAATTAAAATATATTTTAATTATCTAATGTGTAATATAAATATTTTAAATAATAATAATACACATATAATTAAATGGAAATATTTTTACATATAACTATAGAGAGTAGATATTTTTAAAAGTTGATGTGACAATTTGTAAATTGAAAAAACTATTCAATGTGCGTCGGTCTATCACTACCACGTGAATTACTTTTCCTATTCAAAATTCATCTATCACAATATACGTATCTCTATATATATCTATATATAATAAAATGTTGGGAAATATTTTAAATGATTTTGATTGTGATTCCAAAAATCTCCCCCAAAAGATATATTAAGTACAAATTTGAAATATTGTTACTAGTCTTGTTTTAGAACTCATTTGTTAAGGAGTTCAGTTTACAGGTAAAATCTGAAGGACTCAAGACTGAAGATCGAGACAAGCCACTGAAATTCTTTTGAACTTAGCATATGTGCCAAAACTGAAGGTCCATGTCACTGAAGATATGGTATGAAGTTTTGAAGTTGAAGTCAGTTGAAGCAAGAAAGCTCGTCCACTGAAGTCCAGTACTGAAGTTTTGCCAAGCCACTGAGTTACATGCTAAACTATAGGCTTTACCACTTTTGGAAAAGATCTCAGTAAGTGAAGCAAGATCTTGTTGCAAAAACCAAAAATAGCAAAAAGGACGGCGACTCCAACGGGAAGAATTCAAATGAAGCTTTCTCTCACAACAGATATATTTTTTGATAGAGCTCTATATATACCCCGCTGCTTCAAACACTTCAAACACCGGTTACCTAAACTTTCGAACTCTCTATTGCTCTTTCGCTCTCAACTTTCATAGCTTACAAGCTCTCAAGTTCAAGAACACTCCAAGCTTTCAGTTAACACTTACTGTGTGTTCTTAGAAGCGATATACTTTGTAACCGAAGAAATAGCTCTAACCTAGATTAACTTCGTAGCTAGAAGTGATCATACACTATTGTCCATCTAACCTTCAAGGTTGATCACTGTAAGACAAATTTCTAATTATTTGGAAACCCTCGACTCACATCGAGACACGTGGACGTAGGAGTTTTTATCTCCGAACCACGCAAACCAATCTCTGTGTCTTTGCTATTTATATTCTGTACTTATTCTCTAACCATATATTACATAAATTGAATATTGATTAAGTGGAAACTGAAGCAATAACATTAAGTTTTCTGACAAACGAGTAAGCTTTTAAACCACCACTTCTGCACGTTGTTCGACTAAAAACGTATCCTAAGAAGTTGTAATACGTAGTAGCCGACCCGAATGTCGTATCTCAAGGAAGGTTATGCCGGGCTATCAACTATTAGTACTAAGTGCGTAAATGGAATGTAAATCCTAAACACTCTAATCAGGATGAGATAGAAGAACTCTAAACTAAGATGAAAAGCAATAAACGAGGGTACACAAGTGATTGAAGTCTAGGGTAAAGATCATCTCTAATCTAGGTCAATGCTTATTTAATCAAACCAAATCTTTAATAGGTTTTCCCTAAGTTGATTAGCCAATAATTTACGTGTTCTTAAAGCTAATCCGTGATTATTACTAACGTATACAAATCACACTTAGAGTAACACTAATCAAGATATGATTACCTATTTTACGTATCCGATTAATAGGTTAGGTTGTTTAATTACAAAAGAGAAATAGAATCATTCATTGATCAAATTAATCATATTTCTAGAGTTGCACATGGTGATCAAGCATGAAAAACTCTTAAACACGGATCAGAACAACCATTAAGAAGATCAAATCAAGCATCAAACCATAGATAAGAAACAATCAACCCTATATAAGAACTTAGTCAACCATATTGAAAAGCAAATCCATAGAAAGATTCATTGAAGATAACTTACTAAGAATCCACAATTCGGTTGCTAAATCTCTTCAATCCTTGGATACCCCAAGACACTAAACTAAGAAAAGCAGTAAGAACAAGTGTTTGGGAGAGTTTCTACAAGTTACAATGGTTGGGAATCAAGAAAATACACCCAAAAACCACTTAAAAGTCGTCTGAAACTGCCCGCCAGCGGCCGCTGGCCCATGCCCTCTGTCCGCTGCTGCAGCACAGGCCCAGACGCCCAGAGACCGCTGGCCTGTGCAAAATACGAAATTTTTGGAAAAACCAAATTGAAGCTTGTCTCGATAGGAATCCGTAGCCGCAGACGGATCTGAATTTGGAGTTGTAACGAAGGAGAACGAGCCAAAACAAAATTGTTGCGCATTGCGCAACAATTTCGCATATGGCCATGCACCCGCGTTCTTTCTCCTCTCGTTTTTTGCCCATATCTCCTAGTAAGCTACCATCCGCTTTCCTCGGCTTCGTTCGTCTTAGCATCTTCAACATTTACGGCATCCTTTAAGCTTCTATTCCACCTCTTTTCCACCTCCTACATCCAAAACACGAAACAAAGAACCCGGTGTAAAAACGAACAATAACACAACACTAAACAAAGAACCAACACACAAAACATGACAAAACAATATACCAAAATACGACCAAAACACGACAAAAACATACTAAACACACGTATACTTAAGATATTAGTCCATCAGTCTAATACTAAGTGTAGACTGAAAGATTGCTATCTAAAGTTCAACTCTAACTAAAGCAACCTCCCTTCAGATGCCAGGTGAATCCATCAGTGAGCTGAAACTTAGGATTATGCAAATCCTGACGGCAATCAAGACATTGAACATCAAGAAGTATTCCCAAAAGGAAATCAACCTAAAGATCGTATGGTGTCTTCGACGTGAAGACTGGTTGCCATACCAAATCCAAATCAATTGACGTTTAGACTTTAATACGCACACAACATTGAAGAACCAAGAAGCAAGACAAAAGCTACTGGAGATAACCAATCCAGTTCGTGATATTGTTCCAATATCGTCTACTCAGGACTCAATCACTTTCAAAGCTGATAAAAGTCTAGCCAAAGAGTCCAAACCTGAAGGACTAGACTTTGAAGGTATGTCTAAGGCTGAACTAATGGAACAATATGTACTAATGACCAAATATTTTGAACGTGCAAATCTCAGAATTGGTTGCTACAAGAAAATGTACAGAGATTGTATAAGAAGAACCACACCACCATCCACTGAAGCATATACTTCTACTCAGAAAGGGACTGTCTCTCAGTCCAAGCCTGAAAGACCACATAGCAAAGACGTTTGCTATGAATGCGGGCTCCGGATCACTTCAAACCTGACTGCCCAGACCTTAGCAAGAAGGAAAGGGAAGAACTCAGGTTGCGAAGGGATCAACACGATGCTGAAAGGAAGGCCATGCTTGTTGAGGATGAACCAGATCAAATCAACAAACCTTCCAAGGCTACCTATGAAAGGCATTTCTCAGATTCTTCAGATGATGAAGATCTAGGCTTGATGGTCACTGAGGATGACGAAGAGTCAACTGAAGCATACTGCATGATGGGCAATCACTCAGGTGACTTCGTTCCTCAGGTAATTTATGCTCATCTGCCTGAAGGTTATGTTGATCCAAAATCCATTAATTCCATTACATCTGCATCCATTTCATCATCCAAATCTGAAGAACAATCCAAAACTGAGACTGTCACCGTTGAGGATTGTGAGGATAATGTTGGGACAATCTCCCTTGAGGAATATGAGACATTAGCTGAAGATTTTTGAAATCTTCAAGCTATCTTTGTGATTATCAAGGATGAAAATGAAGAGCTAACTTCTAAGTTGGCTAAAATACCTGAGAACATATTTCAAAGTATACCAAATGACATCCAAAAGGATGAACTAGTTGAAAGAGTTTGCAAAGAACTCAATGACATCACCATCAAGAATCAAGAGCAAGAGAATTCAATCTCTAACCTGAACAAAGACCTTGACACTAAGAATGAAGAGATCATATTTCAAAGATCTCAAATCAAGGAACTGATGGAAAGAAATGAGCTTTTATCTGAAATGATAGATTATTACAAGGAAAAGGTCGAGACATGGACAAATTTGGATATACAAATCATACTTTGAGTCAATCTCAAAGACCTAATGGCAAATGACTTAGCTTTGCTCAAGATAGAGCAACTATACCATTCTTGACTGCACCAAAACCCTCATTTCCTATTATATCATTTATATAAGGACCAAATCACAATGAGGAAGAGATGTTAGCTACTAAGGCTAACCAAGCTACTGAAACGGTTTCTAAGTTCCAAGGGAAGAAACCAGTTTCTGAGGCTGACTCTAAACTAAATGACAAAAGAGTTATCACTAATACTAAAGTGAGAGCCTCACTGGATAAAGAAAAGGCTAAGAAATTAGCTACTGAAAGGTCAAAGCAAGTATTCAGGAAACATACATCACATGAAACTAAAAAGCAAAAGTTCAAGAAGAATGCAACTTCTGGAACTGAGAGGCATACTATCAGTAAACATAAATTTCCTGAAACCCAAAAGGTTTTTAGGAAACAAGTACATGTGAATGGTGCCACTAAAAGGCATCGGTCTATTGATCGAAGAGCATATCAAAGAAATTACAAGGGACAAAGCCCTAGATCTAAGTGCTCTCATTGCACATGTTCATCAAGTGGATCAAGTCCATGGAGTTATAATTCCCATAACTCAAACTCTAGACATTGGGATTCATCACCCAACACAAGTCAATATGGATATGAACACAAGAATTCATCACCTAATTCATACTCAAATGGGTCAAAGCAAAGGAACCCTCACTACACTCCCCCAACATATTTTCAAAGACCTAAAGGGTCAGTAAATGTTGAAAAATGTTGGACTAAGGTCCAACAACATGCAAGACCTAACTTTAGGGCTACTACCAAGCCTGAAGTTAGATCAAAGAAAACTGAGAATAAGAAACAAGTCAAACCTGGAAAGAAGACTGTATATGTCAACTTTCAGGGGAGACAAGTCAAATTTTATTCAAACATTCGCATAATTAGGCAACAATGAGTGCCAAAGCATAGCATGCATACTGAATCTGGGTCTAGTTCTCAACTGGATCCTAAGACTCAGTAATTGAAGGAGCCAGGACCAATGAGTGATGCACAAAAGGAGCATTCAAGCTGGATTATAGACAGTGGATGCTCAAGACACATGACTTTTCAAAAAGAAGCCTTCTCCAACTACACTGAGAAAGATGGTCATCAGGTAACCTTTGGTGATAACTCAAAAGGTTTCACTAAAGGGTATGGTACTCTCATTATAGGGAATGTTTCTATTGATAATGTTTCTTATGTCTCTGGCCTGAAGCACAATCTACTCTCAGTGAGTCAATTGTGTGATAAAGGTTTTAATGTTGTGTTTAGCTCTGAAGATTGCAGGATTAACAGGAAATCTAATGAGACCACTGTAATGAAAGGATTCAGGGTGAGAAATATTTATGCTGCAGAATGGAAATCCACCTCCCCTGAAACATGTCTGGTCTCAAAGAGCACTTCAGAACAAAACTGGTTATGGCACAATAGACTCAGTCACCTGAACTTCAAAGTCATCAATCGACTTTCAAGACATAGTCTGGTTCGTGGAATGTCTAACCTGATCTTCGACACAGACCATGTTTGTGAAGCATGTCAAAGTGGAAAGCAAATCAAAGCTTCATTCAAATCCAAAGAAGCACCATCTAGTGAAAAGATTCTTCAACTCTTACACATGGACCTATTTGGCCCGGTGACTCCACTCAGTGTAAATGGTAGAAAATTTTTTCTTGTTATTACTGATGATTTTTCTCGTTATACTTGGACAATATTTCTTTTCCACAAGCATGAAAAAATGGAATACATACCTGCTCTGCTAACAAAGCTGAAGAATCAGAAGTCTACAAACATCATCACCATACGCACTGACCGAGGAACTGAATTCCTCAACTCAAAGTTATCTGAATTTTTTGCACAAATGGGGATTGAACATCAGACTTCATCTGCAAGAACTCCACAACAAAATGGCGTTGCAAAAAAGAGAAATAGATCCCTAAAGGAAGCTGCAAGGACAATGTTGAACAGCTCAGGGATTCCAAAGAAATTCTAGGCTGAAGCTATCAACACTGCTTGTTACACTCAGAACAGATCACTCTTAACCACACGCCAAGGCAAAACTCCATACGAGCTGTGGAATGACAAGAACCCTATTCTCAAATTTTTTCGTGCATTTGGTTGTATGTGTGATATCCACAACAATGGCAAAACACAATTAAAATTTTTTGATGGCAAATCCGATCCAGGATTTTTCCTTGGTTACTCAGAGGAGAGTGTTGCCTATAGATTTTTTTGATAAACGTAGCCTGATAGTGGAAGTAACACCTCATGTTATATTTGATGAATCTATTTTTTAGTACAGGTTAAAGGAAACTGAAGTCATCACTCAAAGACTTCAGAATATGAACTTACAGCCTTCAGTACAAAGCTCTAAGGAGGTTCTCATCTGGAATATTGAAGATGATGAAGAAGAGGATTCTCCAAATGAAGGCCTAACAATCAGATTGGAACAAGAGAATGAGTCTACTGAAGTTAGACCTCCAGAACCTGAACCCGAAAGCTTCCCTCAGGCTGCAACTGAAAGTCTCACTCCTTAGACACCAATAGATGAGAAAGCTATCCAATCTGATGCACCACCTCAAGTACCAGCATCAACTGACCTCTCCACTGAGAGTCCAACATCTACTTCAGGGAGTAGCAATTATAACTCTAATGATCTTAAGATTATTGTTGCTACTAATGACATTATGGCCAGTTCAAACAAGCTTCTTTTGCATGAAATTCAACAACAAACTGAACATGTAAGAGCCAACAATCAAGGGGGAACAAGCCCTCAGAATGAAGAAGAAGATGATCCATTTCATGTTCGCACTCCAGTGTTATCTGCTCCTCAAAGGCTAGACTTGATAATTATTACTGAAGAGGATCAGAGAAGAAGAAGAAGAAGATGGATTGAAGATCATCCCTCTGATTCATTGATTGGAACTCTTGAGAGAGGTGTTCAAACAAGGAATCAGATCCAAGCTGAAGTGGTCCAGCCACTAGCAACTGTTGAACCCCCCACTGACGAACAACTAAGGCTAAAAGCAGACCTTGCGCTGTTTTTGGAAGAAAATTTCCTACATAACTGCTATCTCTCCAACATTGAACCAAAAGACGCTCAGGAATCCCTTCAAAATATGAATTGAGTGTCTGTGATGCAAGAGGAATTAAATGAGTTCACAAGGAACCACGTATGAGAACTTGTTGATCGTCCTACGCATCAGGGTGTCATTGGTGTGAAATGGGTCTTCAAAAACAAGAAAGACAAACTAGGAGAAGTTGTTCGAAATAAAGCTAGACTGGTAGCTAAAGGGTATTGTCAAGAAGAAGGAATAGACTTCGATGAAACCTTTGCTCCAGTAGCTAGATTAGAGGCAATTCGACTCTTCCTTGCCTATGTTGCTCACATGAAGTTCAAAGTCTATTAGATGGACGTGAAGAATGCATTTCTGAACGACATACTGAAGGAAGAAGTCTACGTAGAGCAACCACCAGGCTTCGAAACTGACTACTCCAAAGTGTATAAACTACACAAGGCTCTTTATGGCTAAAACAAGCTCCTAGAGCTTGGTATGACACTTTGTCTATTTTTCTTATCAATTCAGGTTTCAAGCGAGGATCGGTGGACATGACTCTATTCACAATTAAATATAAATGAGACATTTTAATCGTTCAAATTTATGTCGATGATATTATATTTGGTTCCAAGTCTCATATACTTTGTGACAAATTTGTCATGTTGATGAAGACTGAGTATCAAGTGTCCATGATGGGAGAGATGAGATTCTTCCTTGGATTCCAGATCAAGCAGTCCCCTGAAGGCATCTTCATCAACCAAGCCAAATACACAAATGAACTGATCAGCAAATTTGGCGTACAGAATATCAAGGCCGTGAAGATCCCCATGAACACAAATGGAAGGATAGAACCAGATTCTAAAGGGAAGTCAGTCAGCCAAACTGAGTATAGAGGAATCATTGGATTACTTCTATATCTCACTGCCAACAGGCCAAACATCACCTTTGCTGTTGGAGTGAGTGCACGCTATCAAGCTACCAAAGAGTCACACATGGAAGCTGCAAAGAAGATACTACAATACCTGAACGACACACCCAATCTTGGCCTATGGTATCCTTCAGATGATAACCTAGAACTCACTGGTTATTCTGATGCTGATTTTGCAGGTTGCAAACTGGATAGGAAATCAATCTCAGACACATGTCAATTCTTGGGCAACCAGCTCATCAGTTGGTTCTCCAAGAAGCAGACATCAGTTGCTACCTCCACCACTGAAGTAGAATACATGGCTACAGAAAGTTGCTGCTCTCAGATTCTATGGCTTAAGCAACAACTTTGAAACTATGAAGTGCCTACCACTCAGGTTGCTATTTATTCTGACAGCTCCAGTGCAATTGCCATAACTCAAAACCCATTTCTACATACAAGGTGCAAGCACGTGGACATCAGGCATCACTTCATACGGGATCACGTTGAAAAGAATGATGTTTCCATAGAGAAAATCCACACTGAATTTCAACGAGCAGACATTCTCACCAAGCCACTCGAGGAAGCAAGATTCAAGATGCTAAGTGGAAGACTTGGTCTACTGAATCCAGACCACGCCTGAAGGTATATACTGACTTCATCCAGGTAATGTTATCTTAAAGATCATCTGATTTAGTACCTTTAATGTACTGAAGTCACGATCTAAAGAGACATAAAAGAATGTGATGGTTTAGCCACTGAGTAACTTTACATAGTTACCTCAGTCATAGACCATCATACATTCCATCAATGTATTACACTAACACATTGTAAGTACATGAAGATCGGAAGAGCCAAATTGAAAGCTCTCCTGAAGTTCTACACCTTGATAACATTTCAAATAATGATCTACTAAAGGATTTCAATCTATCATAAAATCTGAAAGAACCACTTAGAATAAGTTACTCAGTTGCAAGTATCAGCAACTGAAATTCTATACTTCTCATTTACAATGCATTTATTTCTCCAAGTATTTTGCTTTTAAACTCTCGACTGAGATGTTACTACATTTTAGTCTTCATCGTAAAAATGAGATCAAAACTTTTGAGATACACAATCAAATTCATAATTAGTTTTCTGACACAAAACAGTAAAAGCAACAGTGCTTTTTACCTCGGAAAGTCAAACAGTCGCGCGTGTCCTTCACCGCATTCCACTTTTCCGCCTAAGCGACATTTCAAAGGCGTGCATGATCCCTAACCGTTGATTTCTAAAAACTCGGAGCAAGATCTGATCTTTGATTTTACTATAAAAACCCTTCTTCTCCGATCAATCAAACCTTTCGCAACTGCTTTCACTATAGCCTCTCGCTTAAAATCCTCCTGCCTAAAATATTTCATTGTTATTTGCTGTGTGATCTCTCTCTATTGATTCTTCTCATCTTTCCATCAAATCTATCGTATGTTCCATGTTTTATACTTTTAGTATTTTGATTTTCTATATATGGAAATATCTTGAAATCTAACTGTGTCTATCTCTTTCAGAATATCAACTATGGGAAAGAAAGCAATTATTGGTCCAACAATAAAACTATCTCAACTGTGCGCTCGCATTCATGCTGAGCCTACTGCTGTCTACGCCCAAATAGATATTGATTAAGCCAAGACCATGTTTGAAGTGATCAAGTCAATTGTTCTGGAGACTCTCACTACTCTTCGTCCCAAGAACCTATATCTTGACCAAGTTATCCAGTTCTACATCAACTTGGGTTTTGATGGTTCAGATCTGAAGACAACGTTGGAAATCTCTGTGAAAGAAGCAGTTTCTGGTGCTATTAGGGTTGAACAACTGCAGTTCAATGTTACTGAGTTGTTGCAGTCAGTGTTCAAACTGAGGATTGTAGGCAACAATAACCCAGTACAATTCATGAAGGACAAGGTTGTCATTCAGTCCTTCTTTGAGGAGATTCAGGTGGAGGATCCCCCGCGTCAATTCTCCACAGCTAACAACAACAAGGGCCTTATTCGCCCTGAATTCAAAATTTTGTTTGATGTGGTTCAACACTGCATCGTCGGGAAGAAGTCTTCCCATGAGCAACTGAATTGGCAGAAACTTAGTTTGATGAAGAGCATATACGGGAATGAAGGAGCCAACTGGGTGGTTGTGATGGAAGAACTTCTCATGGCAGAAGCTAACAAACTAAAGGAGGTTCCCAATGGAGTAACCATGAGTGGAACTGACACCTTAAACCATGCTACCAAGGTGTCAATTCTGATTGAGGAGTCTTACTAGTTCGCTGAGACTGCTTTTCCCACTCACGTGCCCTATAATGAAAGTGGATGTTCTCCACTGATTTTGATGTGCGGTCTTGCATGCACAGGAAGGCATTGGCCCTTCAGATCGAGCTCCCCAAGGAGCGCTTGAAGGCCAAGAAGGCCTTATCTAATGATGAAGATATTGATCCTATCCACGCAGTGGAGGATTATGAAGAATAAGAAACAGCTGTTGTTGCTACTGAAGTACCTCCCTCTCCTCCCAAGCCTACGAAGCGAAAGAGGAACCCTGCCAACCGCCCTTCAGGGCTTCTGAAGACTCGGCAACCAGAGAGAGTGCAACCCTCCCGACCTTCTCAACCCAAACCTACCCAGGTTGAGGATGTCCAAGACTCATCCACCGATGAGGACATCCAAGACTAGTTTCAACTAGCCAAACGCCCTTGCAAGTCTGTCACCCAAGCACTCGACATCTCCGACCTTGAACCCCTCACCATAATTGAACCAACCCCTCCAACTGCCCTCACTGACATCTCACCCACTAAACTCCCATCCAATCTCACCAAAACCAAGTCTCCCACCAAGCCGAAAACTCTACCTCTGTCCAAACCTCAACAACCCACCAATCCCAAAACCCAATCGTCCAAACCACAACAACCCACCAAGCCCAAAGTCAGACCTCCCAAAACCCGAACCTCAACCCAACCATTTAAACCTCAACCTCAACCACAACTACAGCCTGAACTAACCCCTGAAATACCCCGCACTGAAACCCATACCCAAGCCTCTACCTCTCAGTCCACTGAAACCCAAGACATAGTACTTTCCTCCCCTACCAACTTTTGCTCAAAAACCTAGAGTTCCAATCTATTCAACACCTGAGATCTTCTTTCCCTTACCTCTACAACCGTCTCTCTCTCTCCGCCCTCTGTCAACGTTTTTGGACATGGCGTGCTTATCGTTTTGCTGACTCTACTGCTCTCTAGTACAAGATCGAGGTGTCTGGAATGAGCTCAATTTTGATCGAAGAAGCTGAGCTCCAAGCTCACTTTCAATTTAAGGATGCCGATGATGCATTTCTAAATGCTGAGGCCTATATTGAAGCCCAGATCGCCCTGGCTGAAGCTGCAGCTGGACGCTCATATTCTTGTAGAGTTTCTTTTTCCTCTGAAACTCCTGTTGCTACTGCTGCTGGCCCCATCATCTTCGGCCATTGTGCCCATTTCCACTGATGATTCATTTCCTGAGGCTCTGTCCTCTGATGGTGCTCTCCTCAAAGCCCATCGCTCTCTATTTCAAGCCACCATCGATGAGCTTAATAAGTATTAGGTACCGAGAGCTCTCACTAGACAAACACTACTGCCTCAATGATCAACACTCTGCAAGCTTCATATTCTAAAAAGATTGAAGGCCATGTAGCTGATCTCCAAAAGTCCATTGATGCCTTGACTTCTGAAAACCAGGCACTTTAGTCAGCCCCGAACGCTACCACTTCATCCATTCAAACTCAATCTTCCAATGCTGATATTGACGGGAAGATTGAACATGCTATTAAGGCTCAGAAATCAGATCTTCAAGCATTTGTCAAGAAGGAAATGCGCTCTACCTTTCCCTCTCATCTTGAGCATTTCAAAGTTCCTTCAGGAAAGACGGTAAATGACCTTGTGCTTTCCTGCAACAGCAATCGCTCCAAAACTTCTACAATCCAAAGTGAATTTGATGCTGCTGTTAAGGACTTGTCCAACATGCACACTGAAGTGGACCAGGTTTCCTCTACTTGTACTTCTCATGGAAAATCCATGTCTAGGATGAGGAAGCGTCTGGAGAAGGCTCAGAAAATGGTTGATGCAGCTTATGCTTATGCTAAAAAGGTAAAATTTGTTGCTGATGCTGCCAGCCTGAGTGCCTCAGTCTCCTCCGCTCGTGCAGAAAATGTCACAGGCATGTCACTTGCTACAACTGATCACCAGAACCGGGTAGATGTAATTATTTCCCAATGTCGTGCTCACATTGCCCATCTGGAACATTTCTGCAATGATATTGCCACGAGCAACTCTCTGAACATTACATTTCCCGAAATATATCCTCTCTATTGGCATGCTGATCAATTCCTTGATGAATCTATTGATGCTACCAAGAAGGGGGAAGAGATGCCCTCCGTGCGCGAACCTGAAAACATTCAGAAGGATGATGATAATGTTGCTGATGAAGAAAATGATGACGATGATAAAGAGGATTCTCCAGAAGTTGAATTTCAAATGATAATAATGATGGAGATGACAATGATGATAATGACAAGGATGGAGACTCAGGTTCCATACCTTTTGGTGCACAATCTGAAGAACCAGCTGGTGCTGATGCTGCAACTGAACCTTCTTCTCCTCCTCCTCCTTCAACTGAGAAGCCCTCTGAATCCCAAGTACAACCAGACAATGAAGTGAGTACAAATGTTGATGTCACTGAGTCTATTTCTGTTGTTGCTGATAAATCAATCATACCAACTCTCAGTTTCAAGGAAGTCTTTGCCACTGTAGTCCCTACTGATGCTACTACCAAGACTCCACTTTCAGTCCAAACTAAAAATTCATCCACTGAGAAACTATATGATGTTTCATTGCCGAAAGGAAATGATCTCTGCCATCCATCACTGAAGATGAAGAGGTCAATGAAGAGGAGCTTTATGCTGGAGAGATGAGCCCTGACTCAGAAAATGATGAAGTCATCCCTACTATCCAGGTCCATGTTCCTCCTGAAGCCAGAGAAAAGCTTCAAATGCTGAAGGACATTTATCATGCGAGAATGCTGGAAAGAAGGAACATTGACACCAGACGAGCTGCAAATCTCTACGCTATCAGATTACAAGGAAGAAAGAAAAGGACTTCACAGACTGATTCTCCCATACGTGCTCACACTGATACATGGGTTCGCCCAAATCTTAGTGATGAATGGGAAGAAAATCAAGGATGATTTTGTCAAGATGCTTGATCACTGGACGATCTATGGTTTTTCAGAGGAAACTGATCGTGACAAGCTCTTTTCAAACTTTTTGGATGATTACCCTGATTCAGACTTCATCAAGATGATCAAGGAAGATGCTGCAAAATCTGAAGTCTCCATCACTGCTCCTCCCAGGAAACAATTTGAAAAACCAACTCTACCTGGAAGCGTTTTCGTGGATAAAAGGCCCATTGAGTCTGAGGCCATAATTGCTGCTCAAGTTGTAGGTTATCCTCTAAACCTAGATGGACCATACAGAACTATCAAGGATGATACCTATTTGATGTTTAACACTATATCCCTTGAAGCTCAGATGGAGATGGTGAAAAAGACAAGAGAAGAAAAGCAGAAAGCATCTACTTGAACTATCTACTTTGTATTTCATTCTACATTTTAAAGTCTCATCTGTACTGAAAATCTCAATGAATGAAATACTTATTTTCTATATCTCTTGATCTCAACCTAATGACAATTATCTAGTTGTCCAGGCTCTAATTATATTATATTTTTTGGTTTTCCATTAACTGTTTACTAACCCATCTTATCTTATAGATTAGGTATTCTCCAGTTTATAGGGAATTCTTTATCTTAAATAGATGTTTTCAGGTTATGTTTTAGCATCATAAAAAAAGGGAAAATTGTTGGGAAATATTTTAAATGGTTTTGATTGAGATTTCAAAAACCTTCCCTGAAAGATGTATTAAGTTCAAATTTGAAATCTTGTCACTAGTCTTGTTTTAGAACTCACTTGTTAAGGAGTTCAGTTTACAGGTAAAATCTGAAGGACTCAAGACTGAAGATCAAAATAAGCCACTGAAGTTCCTTTGAACTCAGTCTATGTGTCAAAACTGAAGGTCCATGTCACTAAAGATATGGTCTAAAGTTTTGAAGTTGAAGTTAGTTGAAGCAAAGAAAGCTCGTCCACTGAAGTCCAGTACTAAGGTTATCAACTGAAATTTTGCCAAGCCACTGAGTTACATGGTACACTATAGGCTTTACCACTTTTGGAAAAGATCTCAGTAGGTGAAGCAAGATCTTGTTGTAGAGACCAAAAATGGCAAAAAGGACGGCGACTCCAACGGGAAGAATTCAAATGAAGCTTTCTCTCACAACATATATATTTTTTGAGAGAGTACCAGCTCAAACACCGGTTACCCAAGCTTTCGAACTCTCTATCGCTCTTTCGCTCTCAACTTCCATAGCTTACAAGCTCTCAAGTTTAAAAACACTCTAAGATTTTTACCACTTACTGTGTATTCTTAGAAGCGATATACTTTGTAACCGAAGAAATAGCTTTAGCCTAGATTAAGTTCATAGCTAGAAGTGATCAGACACTATTGTCTATCTAACTTTCAAGGTTGATCACTGTAAGACAAATCTCCAATTATTTGGAAACCCTCGACTCACATCGAGACACGTGGACGTAGGAGTTTTTATCTCTGAACCACGCAAACCAATCTTTGTGTCTTTGCTATTTATATTATGTACTTATTCTCTAACCATATATTACATAAACTGAATATTGATTAAGTGGAAACTGAAACAATAACATTAAGTTTTCTGACAAACGAGTAAGCTTTTAAACCACCACTTTTGCACGTATACTTAAGATATTAGTCCATCAGTCCAATACTAAGTGTAGACTGAAGGATTGCTATCTAAAGTTCAACTCTAACTGAAGCCTACCTCCCTTCAGATTTTAAGGAGCTCACTGAAAAGCTGTTTTAACTTTAAAAGTTTTAATTGGTGTATCCCCCATACACTCAGTATACTCGTTTCAGGACCAACATAAAAGCAAAACTATTTTACCATTTTTTTTCTATTTTACCATTATTTAATACTTATTCATTCAAATTTCTTTAATATATGGGTAGATAAATCATTAATATTATTCTATAATCAATAGTGCTATCATCTGTTTCTACCATTTTCATGCAACTAATAATTTATAATTTTTTATAGACAAATGGAGAGATAGTATTTAATCAAATTAGCAATATATCATATATTTGTTAAAAAATATTTTTCCATCCCTATATTTTTCATTGTCCAATTCCTAATTAACTTTTATTTAATTTATCTTTAATTTACTAATAGGTAAATTAATTAATTGTATTTATATATTTTTAAAAATACAACTATATTTATATTTTTAATGTTTTCTTTTCATGATATTATGAGTAGTAACTTTTGTTTAATTATATTTATAAAATTATATATTTGATAATTTATAAAATTTAAATTAAGACTATTTATTCTCCACTATCCCACTACCTAATTATATATATATTTTTTGATTATTTATTGATTTGAGACTATTTATTTTTCCACTATCCAAATTAATTATATTTCTGCAAGAAGAATGGTAAAATTAAATAGCCTAATAATGTAACCAAATTTCAAAATATGGTAATACATCAAGTTAATCCTAACTGTAAAATATAATCATACAATCATGGAAAAGTTTTACATGAAATATTATAGCTTATAAATCACTTAACTTGTACGTGGAATTATTTTAGGCAACCAAACTACAACATAGGAAACAACAATTAGACTCAAACATCGTTCTGGTAAAATATTAATATTAAAACACGAAATTCATTCATTCTTGGGTGTATTTCTTGGTCATTCTCTTGAAAGAACACCGTTTAGCTTATTAATTATATAAACTTTGCAGACTATTCATATATTTTATAATATATATAAATTAATTTAAAATTATTTATTTCTCACTGTCACTACTTAATTATTATCTCTTTAATTAATTTATTAATTTATAAGTATATATTTTTCCACTATCCCACCACTTAATAATTATTTTTTAATTAATTTATTAATTTGAAACTATTTATTTCCCCATTATCCCACTACTTAATTATTATCTTTTAAAAAAATATTTTAGTATTAATTACAAAAATGAAAAATTAAACTCATAGTAAATCGTATTCCTTTAATGATAATAATAATTTACGTTTTCAATAAATCGTATTCCTTTAATGAATTAACGTTTCAACTATTTGCATGCAACTAATAATTAATAATTTTTTAACTATTGAACGTAAATGTTAAATTGTTTATTTAAATTTTATTGAAAATGAAGAGACACATTTTTAACTATTTAAGGATCAATAGTTGTGCACAAAGCACATTTCCAATTATTTCCACTCTATATTATATACTATTTTCATCATTACAAATTTTTGTCTTTCATTTGTGTCACTGATGCCTCTCATTTGGTTCCTAATCCAAAATTTGCATCCTAATAATGTCACGTCTTCCATTAAGGTTAGAGTCGTGCGTTTTTACGATGCTACATTCAATAACAAAAGGACTTCAAGCTATGATTGCTTATTACATGATCGTGAGGTACAATTTATATATTTTCTTATCAATAAAAAAAGTCTTAAATCAACATTTTGTAATTTAAATTACACTTGAAGATGAAGGGTAAAAGATATTATTTTGAACTCAAAATTTCTGAAGGAAATTTTATTTATATAATTAACAAATAAATTATTATTTTTTTGAAATTTTACATTTTTAAAAGACATATGACGTTATTATGCACGTTTCGGGACAAATATGTTAATAAAGTAATGAAAGCATTTGATACCCGAAGTGAAAAAATTGATATCATAATTGTTCAAATGTGTCGCCCCAATATTTACCAAAAAAAAATTTAAGTTTGCAACAACTTTAATGTTATAAAAGTAGATTAACTTTCCAAAATATTGATATGTAAAGATGATGATGTAGATAGTAAGTATACCATAAATGTAGTTTCCAAAATTTATAAAAAAATAAAAAGTTTGATTTACATTATTAATATTAATGTAAATTTTAAATAATAAAAATATATACTTCAAAAAATATTTTCATGTGCAACTGCACGGGTAAAACACTAGTTCAAAATAAAAATTATTATCAATCAAATTATTTTAAGTATTTTTAAACGTTTCATTATTGAAAATTGTTCTAATATTTAACTTTAATATACTACCTCCGTCTCACCTTAAATGTCTCATTTCATTATTATAATACATTCAATGAAATATAAAATGAGACATTTAAGGTAGGACAGAGGGAGTACTTTTTTATAAAATTTACTATTGTGTAGGAATTAAATAGTTCATGTGTAAAATTACAGTTTGTTGACGGTTGATATATTTATCGGTTGGTATATTTATCAGTAATTGAAACCTGAATATTTTTTAAAATTATATAGTCATTCTAGACACATGAAAACTTTACGAGTTCATATGGATATTGATTTGGATGAAATCGAATGTGTAAACTCAAAAATATTAATAGCTCATGTATTGTGAAATAGAATTTTTATTTCATGTATAATACCAAAATTTGTGAATAACTGGTGTATCTAGCCACAATTAAACCTTTAAATATACTCCTATCATAATATAATGCATAGTACTTATGTTTATGTTTATATTAAACGTGAGAAATGTTGGGAAATATTTATAAAGGTTTTGATTAATATTCGAAAATCTCCCCTGAAAGATGTATTAAGTTCAAAACTGAAATTTGGTCTCCAGTCTTATTTTAGAACTCACTTGTTGAGGAGTTTAGTTTACAGGTACACGGGACCTGAAGGATTCAAGACTGAAATCCAAAGACCAGCACTGAAGTTTTCTATAACTTAGTTTTCAAGCCAACACTGAAGTTTTCTATAACTTAGTTTTCAAGCCAACACTGAAAGACCATGCCATTAAAGTCATGTCCTGAAATATTGAAGTTGAAGTTAATTGAAGCATGAAGACATCGTTCACTGAAGCTCTGCACTGAAGAACTCATTCTTTGAAGCTTACCACTGAGTGTCATGCTACTTCTATAAGCATTACCACTTTTGGAAAAGATCTCAGTAGGTGAAGCATATCTTATTTGCAGACACCAAAAATGGTAAAAAGGACGATAACTCCAACGGAAAGAATTTCAAATGCTACGGACGAAGCTCTCTCTCACAATGGATATATTCTTGAGAGTGTCCTATAAATACTTCGCTACTTCAAACGCTTCAAACACCGGTTACCAAGCTTTCTTACGCTTTCAATCTCTCAACTCTCTCAAGCTTTCGATCGCTCTGATCAGATTTCAGATCCTAGAACACTCAAGCTTTGTTTCGTATTTCTTAGTGTGTTCTTAAGTAGCGATTCAATTGTAACAGAAGAATAGATCTAGTTTAGACTTAGTCTTTAGCTGGAAGTGATCAGATCTTATTGTTCATCAAACCTTAAAAGGTTGATCACTGTAAGACACCACTCCATTCAGTTGGAAACCCTCGACTCACATCGAGACTCGTGGACGTAGGAGTTTTTATCTTTGAACCACGCAAACCAAACTCTGTGTCTTTGCTATTTACTTTCATTATTTATTCTCTAACCACATATTGCATCTATTGAATATTGATTAAGTGTAAACGTTAACATTAACATTAAGATTTCTGTAAACGAGTAAGCTTCTAAAACCGCCACTTCTGCACTGCAACACTTAAGATATTAGTCCATCAGTCAAACACTAAGTGTAGACTAAAGGATTGTTATCTAAAGTTACACTCTAGACTAAAGCAACCTCCCTTCAGATTTGAGCCCTCACTGAACTTTATTTTAATCTGAAAAAGAATTTTAAACTGGTGTATCCCATACACCAGAATACTCGTTTCGGGACCAATAAGAAATAAGATTCATCAATGATCATGCCACTAAATAAATGAAAAAGAAACACTACAAAAAAAAGCTAAACTGGCGACGGAATTGGCGACGGAATCGTGTTCCGTCGTCCTTTGGCGACGGACTGACGACGGAAATTAACAAATAATGCTAACGACGGACTGGTCCGTCGTCCACCCAGTCCGTCGTTAGTCCGTCGCCAAGTTTTATTATTTTATTTTATTTAATTTTTATATCGGACGACGGACTGGTCCGTCGCCCAGTCCGTCGTCCCGCCCTATTTATCGGGCAGTAACCATTTCGCGAAACAGAATACACAGCAGCACCCATCTTGGTCTTTCTCCGCGATTTGAAGCGAAATCCGGCGATTCCAACCTTCCACCGGCCAAAGCAACCCCAGGTATGTGTATTAGTTCGATTGCCCTCCCCCCTCCTCTTAATCTCGACATTTTTGTAATTAATTGGCTCCGTTTTGTGCCCGGAGAAGCACCCCGCCCCTTCTCCTCCTCCTGTCGACGTCGCCCCGGCGCCGCCGCCCAGCCGCCGCTGCTATCGCCGCCGGGCAGCACCTCCACAGGTATGTTATTTCCTTTTTTTTTTAATTTTGTTAATTATTTGCTAATTTTCAATAATTATTTGATAATTATTAAATTAGTGTTAATTGTGGTTAATTGTTAAATTATTGTGACATTTAGTTAATTGTTTAATTAGTGTTAATTGTTAATTGTTTGATAATTTTATAAGTTTGAGTGTTTAATTAAATTAGTGTTAATTATTTGTTAATTAATAGTATAGGTGTAATTAAATAGTTTCATTATTTAATTAGTTTAATTAAAATTTTAAGTATTTTTTAATTTAATTAGTTTAGTTATTTAAATTAGTATTAATTGATTGTTAATTATATGAATTTACTTAATTAGTTAAATTGTTGAAATAGGTTAATTAATTGTTTAATTTGTTTATATTGTTAAGTAATATTATAGGTTATTGTTTATATTGTGTTAATTGTTTAATTAGTTTAATTGTTTAATTAGTTGAGAATGTTAATTAATATAGCTTTAATTAATTAATTTAATTGTTTAATAAGTTATTAATTTAGTTAGTTTAATTACTTAATTAGTTTAGATTGTTAATTAGTGTATATAAGATAGTTCCCAACTAGTATATATAAGATAGTTAGTTTAATTATTTAATTAGTATATATAAGATAGTTTAGATTGCTAATTAGTATATATAAGATAGTTAATTAGTATATATAAGATAGTTAGTATATAAAACATAGTTTAATTAGTTTAATTAGTTTAATTAGTTTAGATTGTTAATTAGTATATATAAGATAGTTAGTTTAATTATCTAATTAGTTTAATTTAATTGTTAATTAGTATATGTTAATTAGAATGTAATTACTTTAATTAAATTTGTTTAGGACTTGCCTTTGGCCTTTTGCTGCCTTCCAGACGGTTCCCTTCGGCGTCGCCTCCTTTGGTGAAAGGTAATTGTTTAATTTAATTAGTTAATTAGATTAACTTAATATGTTTACTTAATTGTTATTTAGTATTAGTTAATTTGTTAATTGAGCGTTAGTTTAATTATATGTTTAAATTGTTTAATTAGGGTTTCTTCAATTACGCCTGTCGTCTCCCGACTCCTCTCTCAGCCTTTCCGAGCCGCCTTTTGCCGCTCCGGCGCTCTGTACTTCGGTGAAAGGTAATTAAATTATAATAATTTACTTATTTAATTACTTAGGTTAATTATTTAAATTTATTAGGTAATTTTTAGATTATTTAGCATTTATATATAATGAATTAGTTAATTTTTGTATTTAATTTGATTAATCATGTTAGTTAATTGTGTAGGTTAATTATACTAATTTACACCCAAGTCATTTAGACTTATAAGCTTTGTTCATATTTTCTCTAAGTCTGTTTAATATCATAATGAGTGAATTCATTGTTTAATTTAAATTATTGTTTTAATTGACACAAACATATAATGTAGGTTTTTAATTAGTTTGTAGTTGATTTTTTCTAATTTCTAATTAATTTTGGTAATATTGTATAACGAAATGGTGGATTTATGACATTGGGATAGACATAATTAATTTCTTAAGGATCTTCTCCCTTTGGGATAGATTTTGATTATGTCTTAAGGATCTTCTCCCAATATGTGTAATATTATGTTGTGGTGGTTTGATGAGATGTTAATTGAGCGTTAGTTTAATTATTATGTACGAATGTTTTGATCATGTTGGGATATATATTAATTGTGTCAGCTGGCTGTTTTGATTAGATCTAGTGATATGGGATATATATTAATTTGGATGCAATCAACTGCCAATCTCCAAAAATGACCAAATTAAATGACCGAAAATAACCAAATGCAATCAAGTGCAAATGAACTTATAATATTCGCTGACAAACCATAATTCTCAACCTCGGACCATAATTTTCATAATTCCCGACTTCTATTGTCGTCCACTATTCTACTCCAAATCAACTTATAATGCTCTTCCTCTATTTAACTTCAAATAATTCAACTGAATCATAACACTTTCCTAAGTGAGTCTATGTTTACACATGTGCAATCTTCATTCAAATTAATGTCTCATTTAATCGACCACTAATATATTCTTGTCCTCTCCGTAACTAATTCAACTTCATTTTACTATGTAAATACTTATTAATATTAATCAGGGTTATAAAAATGAGTCGAGATTGGATGTATCTGCGTTTACTTCCGAACGGGGGATTTAATCCGCACTTCCTTGCCGGGCTTGACGAGTTCTTAAGATTTGCAAGTAGTCAGCCTCAGTTAATGGATGGAGAAAAAATCAAGTGTCCGTGTGTGAAGTGTAAGAATATATACTTTAGAAGTACAGATGTTGTACAACTTCATCTGGCTAAGAAGGGTTTTACAAGGGGTTACGAGATCTGGAGGTTTCATGGTGAAAATGAAATACCTTCGTATGCTCAAGAATCACGTGTCGAAGTAGATGTAGAACCCGAAGAAGAGTACGGGACATACCACACGATGGTTCATGATCTCGGGGGTCCCTCTTTCAACAACCCAGACACAGAGGAAGATCCGAACGCTACGGCAAAGTTGTTGTACGAGTTGTTGGACGCTGCTGATCAAGAGTTATACCCTGGGTGTAAGAACCACACTCAGTTGTCTTTTGTGGCTCGTCTGATGACTTTGAAGGCCCGTTCTGGGATGCCACAGAAATATTTCAACGAGTTGTGTGTGTTATTGAATGAGGCATTCCCAGATCACCACAAAGTGCCCATGAATTACTACAGCACACAGAAATTACTACGGGCAATGGGTTTACCTGTAGAAAAGATAGATTCGTGTAGGAATCATTGCATGATCTATTGGGAGGGGGATTCCCATCTTGTGAATTGAAAATTTTGCAATGAACGCCGATACAAAGATAGGAGTCGGGGACGTAAACAAGTGTCCTTTAAGAAGATGTACTACTTCCCTTTAACACCGCGTTTACAAAGGTTGTATGCATCTAAAGCTACGGCCGGCGACATGATCTGGCATTCAACCTCGGCTGATGATGGTGTTATGCGCCATCCTGCAGATTCCCCGGCGTGGAAGCACTTTAATGTGACTTACCCGGGTTTTGTAGCGGAGCCACGGAATATACGATTAGGACTGTCAACAGATGGTTTTCAACCGTACGGGCAATCGGGACAACAGTACTCATCCTGGCCTGTTATCCTTACTCCTTACAACTTACCTCTGTGGTTGTGCATGAAAGAACAGCACATGTTTCTCACAGTGCTTGTTCCTGGTCCCCGAAATCCAAAAGATAAGATAGATGTTTACCTACAGCCACTTATATCTGAACTCAATCAATTGTGGACAGTCGGTGCCCATACTTATGACGTTTCAAGAAGACAAAACTTTCAGATGCACGCAGCATTGATGTGGACCATTAGTGATTTTCCGGCGTACTCGATGTTGTCTGGTTGGAGTACAGCCGGAAGATTAGCTTGTCCTCGATGCATGGAACAAACATAAGCATTCTCCTTAACACATAGCCGGAAGCAGTCATGGTTTGATACACATCGCAAGTTCCTACCTTACGATCACCAGTTCAGGAGGAATAGGAGGGCCTTTAGAAAGAATAAGATTGTTGCAGATGATCCTCCGGAGAGGAGATCAGGGGACGAGATACTTTATCAGATTGAAGATTTGGGACTAGTAAAGGTAACCGAAGATTATGATGATAATAACAAGCGCATCTTAAGACAAGTTACCACTGGATGGCGGAAAAAGAGCATCTTTTGGGACCTTTCGTATTGGAGTTCTCTGCTCATTCGACACAATTTAGATGTTATGCATATTGAAAAGAATGTGTTTGACAACATTTTTAATACTGTTATGAATGTCCAAGGCAAGACAAAAGACACGGCAAAGTCGAGGGAGGAACTCAACCTCTATTGTCATAGACCCCAGCTGATGCGTGACCAGTACACTAATAAATATCCTAAGGCATGCTATACACTTGACAAAAAAGAGAGAAAAGTCTTGTGTGAGTGGGTGAAAACCCTTAAGTTTCCTGACGGTTACGTCTCAAATATGGGTAGATGTGTAGACATGAGTAAACTTAAGATGTTTGGGATGAAGAGCCACGACTGTCTCGTTTTCATGCAGCGCAGTCTACCCATTGCATTTCGAGAACTACTCCCACAAGTTGTTTGGAAGTCCATAACTGAGTTGTGTCTATTCTTTCGTGATTTGACATCACGAAACATAAAGAGTGACGACATGGAGACACTTAACAATAACATCCCACTGATTTTGTGTAAGCTTGAACGAATATTTCCACCAAGCTTCTTTGACTCAATGGAACATTTGCCTATCCATCTAGCCGACGAGGCAAGAGATGGAGGACCAGTACAATATCGATGGATGTACCCATTTGAGAGGTACTTTATCAAACTGAATCAATTGTGTTTAATGTTTCCTGAATTTTAACTATTGTTTCATGCTTTCTAAATGAATCCTTTCAATACAGATATTTAAGAAAGCTGAAAAATAATGTGAAGAACAAATCAAGCGTTGAGGGATCGATATGTAATGCATACTTAGTGGAGGAAGCCACTGCTTTCTGTTCCTATTATTTTGAGGATCATGTAAGTATGAAACATAGAGAGGTGCCTCGCAACTACGTTGGAGGATGTTCTACTATCCCTTGGAGGATGTTCTACTATCCTTTGAGAGGATGTGGGGACTCCTCGTGGTAGGGGTTCCCGGCGATCACAGCTATCCATTGGACGGGGTAGTTCCCCGGGCTCATCATCTGGATATGAGTCCGGGACAGGCGGTCTGACCCACCATATTGGTGGCATACACATAGGCGGTCCGTCTTCTGGCTCTGACGGTGATGGTCAGCTGGAGCGTAGACCCACAGGAGACGTTGTTCTATCTGTGAGTGAGCTGGGGTACGTAAATGCAATCCCATCTTCAATTTTGACAATTATTAAATTAGTTATTCAAATATCTAACATAAATCAATCTAAAATTACTTATGCAGGGGATTTTACCCGCATGCCGACCCGGCAAATTACATCTGGGAACTATTTAAGATAGTTCCCAACCCGACTGGCTACAGTTGGAAGCTCACGCCTAAGGACGTGAGACAGCGATATTGGGAGGAGTTTAAGGTTCAAAAATTTACTAAAACTTTCAAATTCTTTCTTAATTATAACTTATAACTACAATTTCTAACATACATTTTCAATTCTAGAAAAAATTTACTTGGGAACCGGCACTCGATGCCAAGATTCGGGAGTTATGGTATGATAAGATCCGGGAGAGATATAAGGATTATATCTGCGGGATCAAGAGGAGGAGGAATGATCCGCCACCCAGAGGTGGGAAGCCTGGGTGGTGGACTGATGATGTGTGGATGGGTTGGCTCGCTTACTGGTCCCGGGATGATGTTGTGGTCAAATCCCAGGCAGCGAGGCGCAACCGGTTGTCTGAGCCTCAGGGACCGGGTACTGGTCCTATCAAGCATAGGGGAGGGGCCAAGTCGGTCATGCAACGAGCTGAGGAAAAGGTAATAATATACTTTAACTAATAATTATAATTATGTGTAACAATTTTAATTCATATACACATGTTTCAATGACACAACTCCATTGTGATCTGATGCATAGGGTCGTGAGCGAGGAGATTGGCTGAGCAGATGGCGCTCATGCAGGCTCAGCATGCCGAGATGATGCGCTGGATGCATTCTCAGCAGGGAGGAGGTAGTGCACCCTTCTTTCCCTCTTATCAGCCTCCCCCGTCCGATGCCCCTCCCCAGTTTCCCCCAGATGATGACTACGATTCGTAGATGCTACTGATGATACACTATACTATTGTTTTATTTTATGATTTGTCGTGGGATGTTACTGATACAATTATTTATTTTGTTCATTATATGAAATCCGCGTTCATTTTGAATTTCATTTGATTGGTTCAATTTTAAATTATTGTTCAATGTTGGATTATGTTTGTGACGACACATTTTAGGTAATGAATAAAAAAAATTATTTATTAAAATAAAAAAAAAATACCTGGCGACGAACTGCAGTCCGTCGCCAGGTCAACGGTCAACAGCGGTTAGTGACGGACTACAGTCCGTCGCCATTAACAACGGAATTTTTCCGTCGTTAGTTCTCCGGCACCGTCGACGGCCACCGGTGAGACCCTCACGACGGATTTACAGTCCGTCGTCCCTAAAGACGGATTTTATCCGTCGTCAGTCCGTCGTTAGCTAACGACAGACTGTAGTTTCCGTCATCCGAGGGGCTAACGACGAGCGAAATGCAGACGGAAAAATTCCGTCGCCAGTCCGTCGCTAACCCCCCGGGACGACGGATTTCTTCTCCTAACGACGGATTTTTCCGTCGCCAGAAACCCTTTTTTTTGTAGTGAAAGAAAGAAAATGAGTTTAAGGTTAATATTTTAAAAATCAAATTGGTTATCAAACCGATCTTCTAAAAGGGTTATGGAATCATTGCCGCTTCAATTGGACGATAATATATACAATATTATAATAAATATGAAATTATATGTAAAATTTATATCAAATTTCACAAATTTATATATTTTATGAACTATAATAATTTAGTTATTAGTATGATTAACAATATATATATATACACACAATAAAATAATAATTTCATAAATTTATGTAAAAAAAAGTATAGTATAAAGATCAAATAATAATAATGAATTTATTTTATCTCCCGTTTATAAAATTTATGTTTAATAAAAGATAATTTAAATTATTTGTTATAATGTATTAAATTTATTAGTTGAACTTTGATTAACAAATATTTTAGCTAGCATAGATGGTTATAAATTTATAATAATAAGTTATTTTATCTGAAGTCAAATGTTAAATTTTTATTACTTTTATATATATATTTAATTTTTTAAGAAATACAATTATCAATTCATCGGCTTTAGCTGATTTTGACTGGTTCTTCTGGTGCTCTTGAGGTTACTAATTTGATCCATATTTAATATAATCGGACTGACTTACTAACCGACTCTCACTTAAACCGGTTGAACCCGATCCGATATGATTTTTAAAACATTGTTTAAGATCTGATTTTTAAAACAATGTTTAAGCTTCCCATGTTGTTGTGTTTAATTGGTCAAACAAATTGGTAAATGGTAAGAGTTGCAAAGGCAATGTGACGAGTGAGAATGCGTGAGACAATTGAATTATTTTAGGAATAATATAAGTGCACGCAATCGAATACCAAGATTCAAGGGAGATGACTTTTGGTGTTGGTAGATTTACTGTCTATTTCACGTCCTTAATAAAATTGGTGCCTGGAACTAATTAACTTGCATTTCATTATCCTTTTTAGGTTTAACTAGTACGTGCACCGTGTTTTGCACGGGTATATTTTATTTATCGCTAATTTATACACATAAATACTTAAATGAATAAAAAAAATTGTTGTAATATGAATATTGGCTATCTAATATGTTGCCTAGTTTTAGGCAAATACGCCATAATTAAATGATGGTTTCATTATAAGGATTTTCTTCTTTTGGAAGTTAAACAACTGAATTGAAATTTTCATTTTATTTTACACTTCCAACTTATATTATCAATTAATGCAATGCATGTGAAATTATATGCTAATTACCAGTGGTGGGCTTGAAGCTTTTTTATTTTATTTTAATGGAGAAAATACTTTTTCTATATTTAGTGACGTGAAATATTCTTGGCCAATTGTATTTCCTTTTATTCAATAATATCATATTGGCGTCACTTTAAATTGGTGGTCCGATCCTCTCCACCAATATATAGATGGGATGGTCAGAATTAAACAAACAAAATAAATTAACCATTTTAAGTAAATAAAAATAAAAATAAATGTATTTTGTGAATTTAGGTAAGTTTAAAATTAATTAGTATCATAAAACAGCAGGCAAAAGATTCTTTGTATTTCCGGACCATGAGGATTCTAGTTAGTGACGCTTCATGATTGATAGATATATATGTGTGTGTGTGTGTATGCTTTATATGACTCATATTTACCATACAACACTTGAAGCTCTAGCTGTGTGTGTTGCGTGTGTGGACAGAGAGAGAGAGAGAGAGGGAGAGAAAGAGAGAGATGGGGGGAGATGAGTTACTGAAAGCTCCTATGCTGGGTAGTGATGATGACGATGATTATGGAAGAAGAAAAAGAAGAAGAAGAAGAGCTCTCTTGTTTACTTTTCTTGCTTTCTCAGCCACAGCCATAGCATGTTAGTCCCATTTATTCATTTCTTTCTCCTTCTTATTTCTTTCTCTCACTTACAGTTGATTTCAAGAAATATATATGAATCAAGTTAGGAAATCATATTAATTTTGTATCAAATGTCTGATTTCTCTGCGAAATGGATGGATCAGTTAATGATCCAAGTTACCTTACAAACTTAATTATAACCGAATTCTATCATATAAAAATAACTGATTTTGGTCAAAAGGTATGCTGATGCATGATACTGGCACCAGGTTTTGCTCTAAGTGATGGTCATAAGTCTAAGTTGAAGGCAAGTCATTATTATCCTAGTCGAAACGAGGATGTAATAGAGTCGCAGCAAGCAGTGGTTGCAGCCGATGATGGGCGTTGCTCTGAAATCGGAGTGTCTATGCTTGAAAGAGGAGGTCATGCTGTTGATGCTGCTGTTGCTACAGCCTTATGCTTAGGAGTCGTTGGCCCATCGTCTAGTGGGATAGGAGGCGGCGCCTTCATGCTCGTCCGATCCTCGTCTTCTCCCGGTGCACTCGCCATCGACATGAGGGAAACTGCACCTGCAGCTGCCTCAGAGGTGTACTAACAAACCCTTTCACTAACCTCTTTTATATGTAGATGTAACTAACACAACTTGGGTTGTGGATTGTAGAACATGTACGAGAACGATGCGGATGCAAAGGTTCTAGGTGCATTGGCAATGGGCACCCCAGGTGAGGTGGCCGGGCTTCACGTTGCGTGGCTGAAGCACGGGCGCTTGCCTTGGAAGGAGCTGTTTGAGCCTGCTATCGGGCTTGCTAGAGACGGGTTCATAGTGAGCCCGTGCCTTGGAGAAAAGATTGCTAGCAATGCAGGCAAAGTCATGGCTGATCCCGGCCTACGACGAGCCTTTGCACCTAATGGCAAACTCCTAAGACCCGGTGATATGTGCTATAATGTAGAGCTCGGGAACACCTTGCAAGCCGTGGCAGAGGAAGGTCCCGGGGCATTATACAACGGGTCTGTAGGCGAAAGGCTGATCGAGGATGTGAGGAGAGCAGGTGGGATATTGACTATGGAGGATTTGAGGAACTACAGAGCTGAAGTGACTGATGCAGTTGAGGCTGATGTTTTGGGATACAAGATTCTTGGGATGCCGCCTCCTTCTAGTGGAACCGTCGGGCTTGCACTGGTGAGGCATGCTCCTCTGAACTAATCAACATAACATTCATCAACATTATGAGGACTGCAAATATGTGTGTAACAACGATTTGCAGGTTCTAAACATCTTCGAGAGCTATGGGGATCGAGATGCTGCTCGTGGTCCATTAGGGCTGCACCGTCTAGTCGAAGCGTTGAAGCACATGTTTGGCATTCGGATGAATCTGGGAGACCCGAATTTCATAGACATCGGTGGAGTTATAGATGACATGCTTTCCCCTTTGTTTGCGAAGCGGATTCGAGAAAGGATCTTCGACAACACCACATTCCCACCTGAATATTATATGCCTAGGTTTATTCTTCTTTCTTCATTCTTCATAGTTCTCTAAAAGTGATTTTTAAGCCATATTTTGCTTCTTTCCTTCTTTCAGATGGAGCCAGCTCAGAGATCAAGGCACCAGCCACTTCTGTGTCGTGGATGCAGAGAGGAACGCCGTATCCATGACAACGACGGTGAACTACGCATTCGGAGGCGGGGTGCTCTCGCCTTCAACCGGAATTATTCTCAACAACGAAATGGATGATTTCTCGACGCCAACTGAAGTATCACCAGACGAGCTCCCTCCTGCTCCTGCCAATTTTATTAGGCCGAACAAGAGACCGCTATCTTCCATGACACCAATCATCGTCCTCAAGGTGAGCCACCACTTATATTTCTATGCGACGTGCATCGGTGACACAAAAAACTCGATAAGGTTTCTATATAAATTAGTGTATGATGTTTAGTTTGTATACATGATAGGACAATGAATTAGCAGGGGTTTTTGGAGGCAGTGGTGGTTTGGACATCATTCCTGCAATTACACAAGTTTTCTTGAACCATTTTATATTGGGTATGGAACCTCTAGAAGCTGTTGAAAGCCCCAGAATCTACCACAGGGTACATTAACTTAAAATAATATGTACTATTCTTATTTTGGAATATGCAGAGATTATTATTTTTACATTCTTCTCAATATCTGCTGCAGCTAATTCCAAATATAGTCTCATATGAGAACTGGACAGTGATCAATGGCGAACACATTGAACTTTCTAATGTGAGAAAGAAGTTCTTACTTGATAGAGGCCACCAGTTGCAAGCTAAAGCAGGGGGAGCAGTCGTTCAGCTAGCGGTTCAAAATATTACCAGACCATCGGTCTTGGGCAGAAAAACAAAGAACAACAAAGTCTACAGCGGAATATTAACTGCAGTAAGTGATCCAAGGAAGGGTGGCTGGCCAGCAGCTGTCTGATTATGTATCACCCATTAAAACGAACATTTGATCGTCTCTACCAAATTGTAGGCATTCTTTGTAAATCAATACATAAAGGGATGATGGTACTGAAAGATATTAATAAAAAGACAATGCTTCGAAAGAAACAATCTAACATGTGTTGTGTTGGTTCACTCTATTTCTAAAATCATCATGCTCTCTTTACCGAATATGAAAGGTCAAGAACATAGCTCCATATCTAAGAAAGTAACATAATGAAACATAATTTTCAGAGTTACATGATACTAACAGAGTTTGTGGTGAATCGTCAAAAACTACTCTGCAAGGTATTGAAGTTGCATCCTATGAAGCTTTGTCCAGAAGTTGTATTGGAGATAGGATGTTAACCTTGCTGTCTCGACAATGCAGCCATTCATAACCATTTCCTCCAGCATGAAATGTGCTTTCTCCAAATGGAACATGATATCGAGCTCACACTACAAAAATCGAAAAACTCACCCTACTTTCACAAATAGAAAACAAGATAATCTTTTTGTGTTTATTTATATTAGGAACTCACCACATTGCCAAAATGACGATCCATGGTTTCAACTAGGAGGTGAATAAATTCCAAGATAGCAAGTTCATTCTGCAAACAGAACGAAAGAATAAAACTATTCAAAACAATAACCAAATGCTCCACGTGTCTAAGGCTAATAAGTACTTAAAATAAATGAGGCATTTTTATGATCCCTAACACAAGAAGGACAATATACTAGCTACAATGGTTAATGATTAAGAATTTAAGATATACTGTCAAATATAATCAATATAATTTACTGAGCTGACAAAGTAGAAGCTGCAAATTCAGAGAGAGAGAGAGAGAGAGAGAGACTGGGACACCACCTTCGAACACCTAATAGAAAGTTCCAACCATAGTTTCAAAAGGCAGTCGTGAGGCCCGTCTCGGGTAGCCTTGAGTAAAAACCACCTCTGAGGCGCCGCCTCATGTGATCTTCTGAGGCTTGCGCCTTGCGCCTCAAATTAGTCAAGGTGGTCAAGGCAACCGAGGCACCTAGGCACCTGAGACGGCTGTGAGGCTACTACCTCGTGAGATGTGATTTAAAATTGATAATTTTCATTCGTTGGGCCTAAAATATCATGACATTGCAAAATTGAGTAAAATATTGATGAATTTTGTTAATATTTACCCAATTACGGCTAAATTGATTCAATTAGGATTAAAATTACACACCCATATCACAAACTACATATCTCCTCTTTAACGATATCTCTCCACATATCTCCTATTATCTTCTCTCTCTCGTCCGATGGAACATTCTACTCAACTCCACTCTTTTTTCGACACAACAACGGCAAATTTGAACTCTTTTAGTCAATTAGGAGATGGAGGTAGAAATGGATACGAGGATAATTTGAATTTATTATACTTTTGATTTATGAATATATGATACTAGGAAGTTAATTGAAATTTTTTAGAATTATTAATTTATAACTAGTTGTGACTTTTGAATTTTTGTGTGTTTTATGATATTTGGTATCTTTTTGCATGTTTTATGATATTAGGTATAATTTTGTTACTTTGTTATTTGCGCCTAGATTCATCTTGAGGCTTACGCCTCACGCCTCAGTAGGAAAACTCCTCGAGGCAAAAACGCATTTTGAAATCTTGGTTCTGATCTTATTCACAATTGACTTGGAAATTTTCTTTATATTTAGTTTAATCTATGGAATCATGTCTTAACAGCTAGCATAGTGAAGACTATCTAGGTAGTAGAGTTCAGAAGTTTAGCAATGATATTTGGATTGATTATTGATAAACCAGATCCTACACCATCTCTTTACACACCAAAAGCATTATCCTTCACATTGTGGAAGAAAGAGGAATTGCACGACCAAGCATATATAAGCTGAGAATAATCTTTCACTAAGAAATAGTATGACACTACGACTTACTTCTTCATTGTCTACTCCAACCATGAAAAATAATGATGCATATCGCCTATACACCACTTTGTAGTTCCGATGCTCGACAAATGAACACTGATCAACAGAGAAACAAAATAAGCTCTTAGTTATGGAACCACAGTATACACAAACACACACAAAACAAATAATAAGAATAATTTAAAAGTAGAAGATAAGGTTCCTCCATATGCACATCTCAACAACTCAGGAGAGGAAATATTTCCTTTTCACTATCAGCACGAAAAATAAAGAAGCGAATATTGATGGATGAATTGCTCCAGACCAGATGTAAGTACAAAACTCACATTAGCATTTAGCACACAATCACACAAATAAATCGAGATACAATTTAAGATTTGATGAAACATTTGAGTCAGTACGGTTTGCTTTTGAAAGATGAAAACTTTTTGCATGTCCACATGAGATTGAGACGAGCAGATCCACCCATGCTTTAGATGCATAAGCAAATGAAACTTGTCATTATTCTCTAATGGGGTGTTTAATTTGCATGAAAGGATAGATAGATAAAAATAGCACAGGCTAATCCAACACATACTTTGATTGACTGATTAATTAATTATGAGCTTGTTCCATTATATAATCGTTCAAATACTCAAATCACATAATCACCAATCTAATCTATCATCCAAAGCAATTATCACCTAAAGGCTTCCAAGTATGCTATTTTTCTTTTTTTCCTTATATGAAACAGGACATTTTACTAAAATAAGGACATAAAAAGGAAGCATTGCACTCTCCAGCAAGATCTGCTAATGATTTACACCCCCCAGACCGCCCAATACTTTCAACTGTCTCGGACCTCCCACCAAGCTTCTGTAATACCCAAGAAAGAACCACATTCTATAAATACCATTAAAATGGCCTCATTCTCCTGCATTAAATAGCTTAACAATATAGAGGGACTCAAAATGCAGCCTTGTGCCGTTCAAGCCTAAATCTTTTATGCAGGGGAGGATTTGAATTTCAATGGCAAGACATAAAGTTATGACACCATAGCGTGCCTCGACTCGAATAACACTACATCCCAATTATTCAATTTCCCGAAACAAACATTATTTCTCATCTAATACGCAAATGCTTCAATGTAAAACTACAGAATCCAATCCAATCAAATAAAAAACAAAATCCCCCAAAACGAATTCATGCGATCAAGCTTCCGCCGATCGAGATTGTTTTCAAAGGAACCGCATAACACAAATTTCATCCGACAAGTCAATTTTCTTGAGAAATCATTTGTTTCTTAAGTAAATGAAAAGGAAATTTCAAAACTGTCACACCAGACTAAAATGCAGAAGCAAATATGTGAGAAGATACCTGCTGTTCGGTGCGGGCCAGACACTTGCGAACAATTTCGCCTTCGAGTGCTCGTCGTTCTTCGATGTTTAGGTATTCGTAGTACTGAGCTAGACGAGTCTGGCCTTGCTTGTTCACCATTAATACGAATCTTATTCCCATTTTTGACCTTTTTTTTCTTCCAAATTCTGCCAATCTTCTAAATTCTATACCTGTGATGAACTTGAAGAATGAGCAGCCACATTTTGTCCGCTATTTCTTTCCCTGACTCCTGGTAATTGTGTTATTTCGTTCTAATTTTCGTTTTTTAATCTCGAATAATACGAGGCATTCTTTAATCTTAAATTATGGTGTGCGTTCCCGCTACAAGCATTTTTCTTTTTTTAACTAATGGGGGGTAGTTATCAAAAGCAAAACTAAAATAAATATTGGGATTAATATTTTATATTATAATTTATAAAAGTACATGATATTATTTTGTTTATTATTATTTGTTGTAATAAATATATGAACAACTTATTCATATATTAAATATGTATAGTAAAAAATTTATGTTGACTTGCTAATGATAAACATGTTATCGTTCTAAAATTAATAAAAAATAAATAAATTTTCAACTTGATATATATATATATATCATAAATATTAAATTCTCGCAAACTTATCTATTAATAGACTCGTACTAAAAAATTATTTTTTTTAATATATTTGAGTTTAATTTATATGCTTATATTATTTCTAAAGTAAAATAAAATTATTCTAATACTTATTATTATTATTATTAGAGATCGTAATCAGCGGTTCTGAAAATCGAATTGTCAAATATTATTAAATTTCTGAATCACAACTATATCGAAAGCGGTTCGATTTCAGTTTCGATTTCAAATGTTCAGAATCGTAAACCAATTCGAATATATAAAATATATATTATAAATAAATATTACTAATGAAAATAAATTATATTTGAATATTTATAAAATCTAACTAATTTATTTAAATTTTATGTATTTATATTCATCTCAAAATCGATAAATGTCTTGTGACTCATCTCTATCCATTAATTATTCATCCATGTCCAAACTCGTACGAATCAGATTATATAATTTCATTTATTTATATACATATATATATATATGAGTGATTATATAAAATAACAAAAAAAAAGATTGTAAAAGACAAATAATAGCCACCAACATAATAATATTTAAATTATAGTCATTTACAAATTTCTTATACTAAAATACCCAAGTATATATTTTACATTTTTTAGTATGAATTGTATCGAATCGTACCATTCATACTTGATACTTAAATTTATTAAACTGTACGTGTGTGTGAATCGTATGAATGAATATTATTCATATTTTTCATACCATTTGTACCATTCATACAATTAAATTTAAATAGAATGGTATTTATGGTAATTCACATTCAAAATTATTAGAATTTAAATAGTTTTATATTTGTAACTATTATTTATCTTTTATAATCTTTTTTGGCTAGTTTGTATAATTAACATTATATACATTCACAATCTGATTAAAAATTAAATATATATATCCGTGTTTGCTATAAAAATTAAATATATATAAATTTTATTGGGTATGAATAATTTATTTAAATTATTTATTTGTAACTACAATGCAAATATTTCCTCGTGTGCTCATATAATTCAAATATTATCTCTTATTTTTAAATGTATTTTTAATTTTTTTAAATAACATGAACTACATAATACATTTAAAGTATAATAAATACATTTAAAATATCTATCAACTGATCGAAAAGTTAGTATGCAAGTAATAATGAAGTTGAGTTTCAATATCTAATATACGACCAAAAATCATTAATTGGATTGAATTATCAAATAAGTATCAAAATATAATTATTAAATATTTTTTATATTAATCAAAATAAACTCAAATTATATGAATTTATTTGTTTATATATATGCATATATATATATATATATATATTCATAATCTGATTAAAAATTAAATATACATACTATCACACCCCAATTCCCGAGGGAAGGCCCCGTAAGCCGTGGCGCGACTAGGGGTGGGATTTAAGAAGCGAAGAAGAAGGGGGGGACATGTTTGACTTAGAAAGAATCCTGAATAATACTTCAAATGTAGTCATACATAGATAAATGAGAAGACTCGCAATGCAAATCGATGCAAAAAAGTTATTCGATGTCAGAAGTTGAGGTTCACAATCCTAATTTTTATCGAATAGAAGAATATAACCATAGTCATTAGAAAGTTATAGATCGACAGACGAACTATACTTGACAAAAGAGAATATCATAGCGCGGAAACAATTTATAAAAGTAATCTGACAACAACAACTATGCCTCAGCTCAGCTCGTCACATCCAGCACTTAACCTGAAAACATTTGGAAATAATTTGTGGGCTGAGTACTAGTGTACTCAGTGGGCTATGCATTTTATAAACAGTTTTATAAAATCTAAACATTTTTATATCCATTCATGAACAACATACCTTAGAAGGTTTCAAAACGAAAAGTACTTCTAATCATGTCAAAACATTTATCATTTTCATTCGTTGTGCACAATTATGTACGTTCTAAAGTTACTCTTACTTGGCTCCGGACCTCTTGCCACTGTCAAGCCCATTTACATCTAGACTTCGGGCCAAACCCCAGAGAGTCTATTTGAGCATTTAGATTTCGCGTCAAAACCCAGAGAATCCCTTTCTGCATTTGGATTTCGGGTCGAAACCCAAAGAATCTCATTAACATTACAGCAGCTAGGGGTGTCAACCAGTCCGGTACCGGAAAAGTCCCAATTTGAGGAACCGGTACCGGAACCGGTTACCGACTGGTTCGGTACCGGTTAACCGATAGAACCGGTTAAGGTACCGATTTTTATAATTTTATAATTTTAAAATATTTTTTTAATTATTTTTAAATTATATTAATTTAAAAAATAATAATTAAATATAAATATAATTTAATTTAATTTTATAAATATTTTATAATATATAAAATAATTTTATAAAAAATATAAAACATAAAATAAATATATAAAATATATATTTTTAATATTTAATTTTATAAAATCGGTACCCGGTTCGGTACCGGTTACCCGGGTACCGGAAATTTTTTAAAACTTAGAACCGGGAACCGGCTTATTTCCCGAAAAACCGGTTCCCGATTCCCGGTCCGGTACCGGTTCTTCCCGAGAATCGGTTACCGTTTGACACCCCTAACAGCAGCACACAATGGAGATCAACCCATTGCACTACTACCCATTCGTGTACACAGTTTTCGACTAACGTGTTAGGTAAAGTCAAAAACCTCGATCGATTAACTTCAGAACATTTAACTTAATTGAACGTACATTAAAACATGACATGGATAACATTTCACTTTGCAATAACAGAGCTTATATAACGCAAACATAATTTTGAGAAAAATAAACTCACCTCTTGGAATAAATCCGTCGATTAAAACATTCTTTGAGTTTAGTAAAGTGGTGCTAATCCTCGCGTTCAACTTGGATTATACATTGTACTTGACCTTCATATAATACGTACTATTCAGAAACCTTAGAATCTAAATAAATTTATCTCTAATAAGAAAGCTAATAATTAGCTCTTAGGGTTCATAACCGTTCTATTTTTTAGAGACGAAACTTGTATTTTTTTTTCGAAAAACTTAGCTCATTATATAGCATTTAATAATTTAAAGCTATCATTACTCATATACAATGAAACAATTAAATCTTATATAATATATGTGAGAAATAAATATTAATTTTTCACTTTTAATTATTTTTTTACTTTGAAGTTCAATTCTTGATCTTTTTATTAATTAATTATTAATAATTAATTAATAATGCATAATTAAATAATTATTCTTAATTAATAATTATTAATAAAACCTTGATAATTTAATCAACTAAGATTAATTAAATTAAATCATATCATTAATTTAAATATTTAATTAAAGTTAAAATTTCTTTTAAGCTATAATTAAATTTAAACCCATACTATTAGCCCATGATAATTACTTTAGGCTCGTAGAATAAATTAACATGGCCCAATTCCTTTTTCACTTATTTAATTTCCTATTCTTTAATTTTTATTCTTCTAAAATTTTCTCTTTTATTTCTTTTTCCCTTTCTTTAATTTCTCTTTTATTATCTTAACTTAATCTATCCCCCTAAACTCTCAACAATGTCCCAGACTTCTCTCCCCATGCTACTCTCCCATCTCTCTTTCCCTGCTCTTTTATTTTTTTTAATGGGAGAAATATAAACCCTATGGTTTATAAGAAAATGCAAAAAGCTTCTTAAGGTTTATTTTGGTGCAAAAATAACCTTTTTTAAGGTTTTCAAATGCAAATTAGTCCAATTTTTAATATTTTAATTAAATTATGATTTTAAAATCTATTTTAATATTATTTGAAATGGGTATGAGAATTAATTTTTAAAACAGGTACAAAAATTTAATGTAAAATTATATAAAAATATATTGTAATTGTTCCAACTCGACTACAAATATACAAACCCGTCTCCAGCCCCTTTATGTTCGTATTTCGTATAGTAATTGATTGTAAATTTTGACCACAAATATTGTAAAGACCATATTTTAATAAATACGTATTAGAATATCAATAGAAGATTAATATATGGGTCGGAAGTAGATACATATTTATACATTTGTACTTGAGTCTAGTACAGAGGTATACATTCTCACCCCGAACCTACAACGATAAATTTTACATAAAATATTATATTTTAAATATAATATTTATATAATTTTTCAAAATTTTATAAGAATAAAATAGCACAAATCATATAATCATCATACTCGTTTAAAAACGGATAGGTACAAAGATTTAATGTAAAAATAAAAAAAAAAGTCGGGAGAGATGCGCGGTGAGAATTACTATGTGAGGGAGGAGAGTACCCATTTGGATATCCACCAAATAAAATATTTTAGAAAAAAATTATTCAAGAAAATTAATTACAAATTAATATAATAAAATAGTTATTTCTAAACAAAAAATCAAAAATTGGAAACTCTTTTAATATCCATTATCATATTCTTGTAAAATTTTGAAAAAAATATAAAAAAAATTATTTAAAAAATATATTATATGTAAAATTTATCATGGCAAGTTTAGGATGAGGATATATAACCCCGTACTCGACTCGAAATCAAATATACAAACTCGTATCTGCTCTTAATCCAAATTCTTCCACCAATATCATTATACGAATTTATTAAAATGTTATATTTACAATATTTATGGCCAAAATCTAATATAAATTACGAACTTGTCACGATAAAATTTACATATAATATATTTTGTAATATAAATTTTATATAATTTTTGTATCTATTTTAAAAATTAATTCTCATACTCATTTCAAACAATATCAAAATAAATTTTAAAATCATAATTTAACTAAAACATTGAAAATTGGACTAATTTGCATTTGAAAAACTTAAAAAAGATTATTTTTGCACCAAAAAAAATCTTAAGCGAATTTTTGCATTTTCTTATAAACCATAGGGGTTACTTGTCCCTTCTCCCTTTTTTAATTTCCTAGCAACTAATCTCTCTCTCCTCGTAAATGTTTCAAAGCTTATCATCTCTCACAACATATTATCGATGTATCACTCCTCTCTCTCTCTCGTCCCAACAATTGGCACCTCCGCAGCTTTCTTCCGACAAAGCTCTCAAAGTACGGCTATAATTTCTTCAAAATCATCCTAATATACGACTAAGGACGCGATTAAGGGAAAAAGCCCCAATTTTTTTTTTAACTTAAAATTCTCAACTCTCCATCACTTCGATGAGAGTAGCATAGCGGGTCGCCATCGGCCCTCCGTGCCGGTCATTATCGGATTTGCAGTCGTGACAGAAAGTAAGCTAACCATTTTCCTTAAATCTTTTCTTAATTACAGTTTGATGTCATATGTTCTCTTCTTTTTATCTATTTTGAATGTTGTTAGCAATTTTTGTATTCACAAACTCAAGCTTATATTTAGACTGATGTTGAGCTCGATGCTAATTATTCAATGACAAAAATGAAAGCTTCAAAGTTTTCTTGTGATTAGAGGACTAAATTTTTGGTAGGTCTACTAGCATGATGTGGCTTAATTTCCTAAGCATGGATGAAGCGTAAAATTTCAGCTTATATAAAATAAACTGATAAATCATAATTATTTAAGTGATTACTAAATTCACTTACTTGGTAGCATAAAAGAGAGTAAAAGCTGGTGTGATGATGAAGACGACAATGTTAGTTTGTTGTTGCTCTTCTTCTATTTCTTGTACTTACCTTTTCTTGTTTCTGATTTATTTAGGTTTGATATGGTTTGTATTTGCAGGTAGCTCTTTGATATAGAAGAGATGGTATGGGATGAGTGGTTGAAATAAAAAGAGCAATATGTGGTTGTGAAGAGAGCAACTGACACCAATGAAGAAGCAAGAAGCTTAGACTAGGTAGTAGACTTTTGGGCTTAGATATTTATTGTGCAGTGTAATATAATGTTGAATCTTGTAATAGTTATTGGATATTATCAAATATATCTTGTTTTGATTGGGATATAACATTGTATTGTCTTTTATTTATTATTAGAACTTGAATCTTTTTTTCTTGCAATTATATAAATGTGTTGATTTAATTTATTAGATTAGTTCAATTATTTTACTTAAATCGATCCGTTTTAAATTTCATATATAAATCGTTATCCGATTTAAATTAATAATTTAAAATGAAACTCAACATCGGAGTTTTATAATTCTTAACGGATATGAGAACTCTAATATAATAAAACTCGATTAATACAATGATTAAAAGAGTGGGGTATTACATCCTACCATCCTTACAAAAATTTCGTCTCGAAATTTAGATACCTTCTGGGAACAACTCTGGATACTTTTCTTTCATTTTATCCTCTAGTTCTCATGTAGCTTCTTCTTTACCATGGTGTTTCCACAACACTTTAACGAGGACAATCTCTTTGCTCCTCAATACTTGAACTTTGCGATAAAGTATTCCATTGGTTTCTCTTCATAACTTAGATCCTGTGCTAGGACTACTTCATCATATTTGATCACATGCTTTGGATCGAAAACATACTTTCGCAATTGCGAGACATGAAACACATTGTGCACATCTCCAATGCTAGGTGGCAGTGCCAACCTATAGGCTTTGGGGCCTCTTCTTTCGAGGATCTCAAAAGGTCCTATGTAACGAGGACGTAACTTTCCTCTCTTGCCAAAGTGTATAACTCCCTTAGAAGGAGATACTTTCAGGAATACTCTATCCCCTACATTAAACTCTAAATTTGAACGAGGCTTGTCGGCATAACCTTTTTGTTGATCTTGAGCCTCTTTGATCTTTTGTTTGATATGGTCGACCTTCTCGACCATCTGTTGAACTAACTCTGGACCTAAGAGTTTTCTTTCACTGACTTCATCCCAATAAAGTGGCGACCTACATTTTCTGCCATACAAAGCCTCGTATGGAGCCATTTCTATCGTTGCTTGATAACTGTTGTTATAAGCAAATTCCACAAGAGGTAGCAAATCCTCCCAACTTTCTCCTCGGTCTGCGACTATAGCTCGCAACATATCTTCTAGAATTTGTATTGTCTTTTCTGACTGTCCGTCAGTTTGAGGGTAAAAAGCAGTACTAAAATTCAATTGATTACCCATTAAATTCAATTGATTACCCATTGCTTCCTGCAACCCTTTCCAGAAACGTGATGTGAACCTTATGTCACGATCTGACGTGATTGAGATAGGTACACCGTGAAGGCATATTATTTTCTTGACATAAAGCTTTGCAAGTTTTTCCAAACCAAAGGTCATTTGGATTGGCAAAAAGTGCGCTGACTTTGTGAGCCGATCAACAATAACCCAGATGGCAGTGTTGCCACGTACCGACTTTGGTAGGTTTACCACAAAATCCATATTGATGTGCTCCTACTTCCATTCTGGAATAGGTAGGGGTTGCAACATTCCGTACGGTCTTTGATGAATAGCCTTAACTTGTTGACATGCAAGACATCGTTCCACAAACGATGCTACATCTCGTTTCATTCCTTTCCACCAAAATCGTCTTTTCAAGTCCTGATACATCTTAGTACTTCCAAGATGGGCAGTATATGGTGTGTCATGAGCTTCACTCATTATCTCTTCTTTCAGCTCTCCATTGAGAGGCACACACAGTCTATCTCCAAACATCAAAGTATTATCTTTATTTTCGATAAACCCCTTAGGTTCACCTGATCTTGTTGCAAGACGAATTTTCTCCAAAAATTCATCTTCTCGTTGTGCCCTCACGATTCTTCCCTTCAAATCTGGCTCTGCTGTTATGACTGCTAAGTAACCTAACACAGTTTCAGGAGGGTGTACAACCTCTAAACTGAGCTGAGCAAAGTCATGAATTAGTTCATCTTGTTTGGGTAAAATACCGTAACTTGGCCTTCGTCTTTCGACTCAAAGCATCTGCTACCACATTGGCCTTTCCTGGGTGGTAGTTGATTATACAGTCATAATCTTTTACTAATTCGAGTCATCTCCTTTGTCTCATATTTAGATCTTTCTGCTCGAAGAAGTATTTTAAACTCTTGTGATCAGTGAAAATCTCACACCTTACTCCATACAGGTGATGTCTCCAAATTTTCAGTGCATGCACAACTGCAGCCAATTCTAGATCATGAGTTGGATAATTCAACTCATGTGGTTTCAATTGTCGGGATGCATATGCAATAACCTTTTCGTTTTGCATTAACACGCATCATAATCCTAGTTTTGATGCATCCGTATAAATAACGAATCCTTCTTTTTCTTCTGGAACAGCTAACACTGGAGCACTAGTTAGCCTGGTCTTGAGTTCTTGGAAACTTCTTTCACAATCTTCTGACCAAGTAAACTTTACTACTTTCCTTAATAGTTGAGTCATTGGCCTAGCTAACTTTGAAAATCTTTCTATGAAACGCCGATAGTATCCGGCTAGGCCAAAAAAACTCCTTATCTCATTTATATTAGATGGCATTCTACATTCCTTCACTGCTTCAACCTTGGCAGGGTCAACTTTGATTCCATCGACTGAAACTATGTGTCCAAGGAACATAACTTCCTTTAGCCAGAATTTACATTTGCTGAATTTGACATATAATTTCTCTGCACGTAAAGTTTCTAGAACTATACGCAGATGCTCTTTATGTTGTTCATCACTCTTTAAGTAAATGAGGATGTCATCAATGAAAACTAAGACAAAATTGTCCAAGTACTGATGAAACACTCTATTCATCAGATCCATGAAGACAGCAGGGGCATTTGTCAACCCAAACGGCATTACTGTGAACTCATAATGACCGTAGCGTGTTGTAAACGCAGTCTTAGGAATATCTTCCTTCTTCATCTTGAGTTGGTGGTAGTCAGGCCTTAAGTCTATCTTTGAAAACACTCTAGCTCCCTTCAGCTGGTCAAACAAATCGTCTATCCTCGGAAGAGGATATCTATTCTTGATAGTGAGTTTGTTCAACTCTCTGTAATCGATACATATTCTCAGTGTACCGTCTTTCTTCTTCACGAAAACCTAGGTCGAGTAACTCTTGTAGTTGAATTTTCAATTCTTGTAGCTCCTTTGGGGCCATCCTGTATGGTGCTTTTGATACAGGTGTGGCTCCCGATTCTAGATCTATTGTAAAATCTAATTGTCTGTCTGGAGGTAATCCAGGTAGGTCTTCAGGAAATACGTCCGGGTATCCCTGTACTATTGGTACCTCTACAAGCTCAACTTTATCTTTTTGATTACTTGTCAGGCTGACCAAGAAAGCTTGACATCCACTCTTATTCATGAGCTTCATAGCTTTGAAAGCTGAGATAATGGGTACTTTCGTGCCCGTTCTCTTTCCTCGGAAACCAACTTGGATTCCTTCTTGTGTTTGAAACAAAACTTCTCTCTCTTTACAGCAAATCTTCGCGCCGTTTGCTTCCATGAAATCCATACCCAAGATAACGTCGAAATCTTTCATATCAATTACATAAAGATCTACCCTCAGGGAAAGTTTCCCAATTCTAAGATCCTGATTCAAGCATATCTCCCTAGAAATCATTTGTTTTCCTGAGGGAATACTTATCTTAAGGACATTCTCAGGCCGTTCAGTCACTAAGTTTAGTTCTGTTACGATTTAACTGACGCAATACGAAGAACAATAAGAAAGAACACAAGAAATCTGGTAACCCAGTTCGCCACAAAAAAGACTACGTCTGGGGGGGGCGCTACTGAGCCAGGAAGTTTCAATTATATTTAGATGATGATTACAAGGGAAGAGCTTATATATATTAGAGAGTAAAACCTAACCCCAATGCTAATAGGACTCGCGGCCCATATACAAAAGGACCCCGAAAAAAAAACGTGGTTATACAGTCTCTAACACCTTACAATCTCCCACCTTGAGACTGACTTCTTCAAATCTTCCCTTCTTAGCATGGTAGCGCCGGCCTTCATCTTCAAGTACCAAGGCCAATTGAAGCTATGCAAAGCTTCAATTTCTCTAAGTTTACCACCTTAGTCAACATGTCTGCTGGATTCTCACTCCCACGAATCTTCACAAGCTGCAATGTCTCTATCTCCAGAAGGTAACAAATGTAGTGATACTCCTTTCCAAGTTCCCCAAGTAAATTCTGAAGCCACACCATCTCCTTGCTTGCCTCGGTTATAGCCACATATTCAGCTTCAGTGGTAGATAATGCAACAATCTTCTGTAGCTGCGAAAGCCAGGAAACTGTTGTTCCACCAAATGTAAAAACATAGCCGGTTGTGCTCCTCGATCCATCTGAGTCATTTGATGCCAAATCTGCATCAACATGTCCTAGCAGCTCCACATTCTTTCCATCAAAACATAGGGCATTAGAAACAGTACCTTTCAAATACCTCAAGATCCACTTCACAGCTTCCCAATGTTGTTTCCCCGGATCTCCCATGAATCTGCTCACTACTCCCACCGCATGTGCAATGTCTGGCCTCGTGCACACCATAGCGTACATGATGCTGCCAATGCCGAGGCGTATGAGATATTCTGCATTTGAGCACGCTCCTCCTTGTTCTTCGGCGAATCTTCCTTGCAAAGCTTGAAGTGACTACCCAAAGGTACACTTGCTGCCTTTGCATCTTGCATTCTGAATCTTTCCAAGACCTTCTGAATGTATTCTGCTTGTGAAAGAAACAGTTTGCCCACTGCCTCATCTCTCTCGATTCGCATGCCCAAGATCTGCTTCGCCTCTCCAAGATCTTTCATGGAAAAACGTTCTGACAACTGATTCTTTAGCTTCTCAATCTCCTTTGAACTAGCTCCTGCAATCAACATGTCATCAACATATAACAGCAAGATAAGATAACAGTTGTCAGTCTTCTTGTAGTAGCAGCAATTGTCGGTGTGGCATCTCAAGAAATTTATTTCCCGCATGAAACCATCAAATTTCTTGTACCACTGCTTCGATGCTTGCTTCAACCCGTACAAGCTTTTCTCTAACTTACACACAAGATCTTCCCTGCCTTCTGCCACGTAGCCCTCTGGTTGCACCATGTATATCTCATCATTCAAGTCACCATGAAGGAATGCGGTCTTTACATCCATCTGATGTAAGAGCAAATTCTCTGCAGCAACTAAACTCAACACTATCCGAATAGTAGTTAGTTTCACAACTGAAGAAAATATATCGGTGTAATCAATACCATAGCGCTGCTCGAATCCCTTCACAACCAGTCTGGCTTTGTAGCGTTTGCTACCATCTGCCTCATTCTTGATACGGTAGACCCACTTGCAGTGTAAAGCTTTTTTTCCTCTCGGTAGCTGAACTAACTTCCAAGTATCATTGGATGTGAGAGATGCCATCTCATCATCCATTGCAAGTTTCCACTTGCCCTTATCGTCAACCTGAACTGCCTCTGCATAGCACTCAGGTTCACCACCGTCAGTAAGCAACAAATAGAAATTAGAAGGTGAATACCTATTTGGTGCTCATCGGTTTCTAGTAGGCCTCTGCCGTGGTGGTGTTGATGGATCTTCATCACTGGCCACCTCTTGATTCTGATCCTTTTTCCTCCCTCCCGAATTAGAGAAATCTAGCTCAATGATCTTCAGACTGTCTCGCTCAGAATCATCACTCAATCTGTCCTTGTACATAACCTGTTCATTGAAAACTACATCTCGACTACGAATAATCTTCCTATTCTGCTCATCCCAGAATCTATATCCGAAGTCATCACCACCATATCCAACGAACGTACATTTAACAGATTTAGCGTCTAGCTTGCTTCGGTCAACATAACTGATATGAACATAAGCAACACAACCAAATATGCGAAGATAGGACAAATTAACCTCTTTACCCGTCCACCTTTCTTCAGGTATGCCATTCTCCAACGTGATCGTTGGGCTTCTATTGATGAGAAAAGCCGCGGTGTTCACTGCATCCGCCCAAAACATCTTTGGTAAGCCACTCTTCAACCTCATGCATCTGGCCCGCTCATTTAGTGTTCTGTTCATGCGTTCAGCAACTCCATTATGCTGCGGAGTCCCTTTTGTTGTCTTCTCCATGCGAACCCCATTCTCAGCACAAAACTTCTTGAACTCATGTAGTTCATACTCACCTCCATTGTCAGACCGAAGGCACTTCATCTTCAGACCTGTCTCCGTTTCAACAAGGGCTTTCCATCTCCTGAAAGCATCAAAGGCATCAGATTTATTTTTGAGAAAATAAACCCACACCTTTCTCGTGGTATCATCAATAAAGGTCATGTAGTATGCGGATCCTCCTAAGGATGTAACTTCTGCAGGCCCCCAAAGGTCGGTGTGAACCAATTCCAGATTCTGTGGTTTTATGGCTCGTCTACCCTTCGAGAAACTGACACGCTTCTGTTTCCCGAATATGCAGTCCTCGCATAAGCCAACTTCAACAATCTTCAGGCCGGGCAATTTTCCCTTTGAGCACAGCTCCTTCATTCCCTTTTCGCTCATGTGACCGAGATGACAGTGCCACAAATCTACATCGTTTGTTGCAGCAGCAGCAACATCAATGCAGTCCTTCGAGTTCGTTGTCATGTACAACGTACCCTCCTTCTTCCCTTTAGCAACCAGCAAGGCTCCTTTGGTTATCTTCCAGTTTCTGCTGCCGAATGTAACTGCGTAACCTTCTTCATTCAGCTGTCCAATTGAAAGTAGATTTCTCCTCAAACCAGGTATGTGTCGAACACCATTCAGTTTCAGCGTGCATCCGTTTGGAGTTTTCACCTGGACTCTTCCCTTTCCGACAATTTTAAGAGGCTCGTCATCAGCAAGATACACCTCTCCAAAATTGCCGGGAGTATACTGTTCCATTATTTCAGCATTGCCACATGAATGGAACGAAGCCCCAAAATCCAGAACCCACGACTCCAAATGACTGCTCACGCTCAGGATCAAGAGATCATCGCAAGATGATTCAGTGGTTGCATTGGCAGATGTCTTGTCCTTCTGATCCTTGATCTGCTCTTTGCATTGGCTTTTGAAGTGTCCATACTCTTCGCAGTTCCAACACTTGATCGAGCTTCTGTCCTTCTTACCCTTACTGTTTGATTTTGATTTTGATTTCGATCTTGATCTATCTCGATTTGATTTTGACTTCGAGTTCGTTCTGCCCCGGTTTTCTGTACTCAACGCCGATCCAGAAGTCACGCCTGATTCCTTCCTGCGAATCTCTTCGCTCACGACCAGATTTTTGACTTCATCGAATTTCAACTTCTCCTTCCCTGCTGAGGCGCTTACTGCAGTAACCGTTCCGTCCCAGCTTTCTGGTAAGGAAGATAGCAAAATTAGTGCTTGAATCTCGTCGTCGAAATCAATCTCAACCGCGCTCAATTGTGTCGTTATTAAATTGAACTCGTTAAGATGATCCGCAACTGCTGTGCTTTCTGACATCTTTAGGTTAAAAAAAACATCTCATTAGATGAACCTTGTTCGCAGCAGATGGTTTCTTGTACATCTCCATTAATATCTGCAACATCTCCTTCGTTGATTCAGCCTTGACGGTGTGGAGAGCGACGTTTCTGGACAGCGATAATCGAACCACGCTCATCGCCTTCCTGTCTAGCAACTTCCAATCGTGTCCTTCATGTCCTCCGGCTTGTCTTCCAGAGGTTGGTATAGATCTTTACCATACAGGTAATCTTCGATCTGCATCTTCCAAAATCCAAAATCCGTTCCATCGAACTGCACCAACGGTGTCTTCAAATCTGCCATCGTATTGGTCCCTTCAAACCAGAGCTCTGATACCAATTGTTACGATTTAACTGACGCAATACGAAGAACAATAAGAAAGAACACAAGAAATCTGGTAATCTAGTTCGCCACAAAAAAGACTACGTCTGGGGGGGGGGGGGGGGGGCCGCGGCCACCGAGCCAGGAAGTTTCAATTATATTCAGATGATGATTACAAGGGGAGAACTTGTATATATTAGAGAGTAAAACCTAACCCCAATGCTAATAGGACGCGCGGCCCAAGCAGTACACAACTCGCGGCCCATATACAAAAGGACCCCGAAAAAAAAACGTGGTTATACAGTCTCTAACACCTTACAAGTTCTCTACAGGCATACTTCGAGATAAAAGAATGTGATGCTCCTTGTTTGATGCTCCCGTATCAAATAAGGCTGAGGTCGATAGCTTGGACTAAATTGTATTATATTATAGATGTTAGGAGTAGAATTATCTATATTATTTATAATTAAATATGTGATAGTAGTAATTAGAAAGTTAGTGTTGAATACAACAATATGAATATAATTATTTTTTTGATAGTATATGAATATAATTATTAAAAATACAAATGTGCAAGTTTTTCGTAGCCAAAGTAATAAGTAAAAATGTAGAAATTTTTCGTGCACGGAAGAAGTACTATTTTTTGGTTATCCACAAAACATCTTTACATTTAAACTTTTTATTTATAATAAATGAACTCATACCACTAAATACATAAATGAATTAATTAAAAATAATAAATTCAAATTCAACTCAATACACATAACATAATCACTTAAAAACAATAAATTGAATGAATCTCATATTTCACTCAATATAGATTTATATACAAAGTTAAAACATATTATTAAAACTCGATAAAAGTATCCAATATATTTGCATTTCATTTTAGACGAGTCCTTAACTCCTTATTCATCTCAATTCTAAATTTAAGTGTTGCGCCTATGTTGAGTATGGTTCGGTAACCCAACCAACCGGAAAAATAAAGAAAACCCCCAACAAAAAAATGGACCAAAAAATGTATAATCGAAATAATTTTAAATCGAAAAAAAATGAATTGAAAATTTCGGTTCAGTTTTAAAAAACCAAAATTGAAACTATTAAATAAATAATTATTAAATACTATATTTAATAATTACTCCCTCAATCCATGATAAGTGTATCATGGAGGAGTGGACACGAATTTTAAGAAAAACTATGATATTATGTGGTAATTTTGTAATTATTGAGATGTGTTATGTTAGAAAATGTGTGAGTCCATGTACTAAAGGGAATCAATACACTCTTTGTGGACGATCCATTAAGTAATAATGATATAACAAACGAAGAGATTAATATTTAATAAATAAATAAATAATTATTTTATAAGTAATAATAAATAAATAATTATTTAATAGATAATATTAAATAAATAATTATTATATACTACCTCTGTCCACCTTAAATGTCTCATTTTATTATTATAATATATTCAATAGAATATAAAATGGAATATCTAAGATGAAACGAATGGAGTAATATATTTCAATTCCATTTCAGGTATTCAAATTTTTTTTGATACCAAAATTAAAACCGAAGAAAATATCAAAAATTTATAAAAACAAAAATCAAAACCGAATAAAAAAAAATCGAAATGAATTTATAAATTCAGCTGAGACAAAGAAGTAAATTAGACGACTCACTATGTCGCACGTGTAAAGGCGAGAGAGAAAAATATGGTTTCTGTTTGTCACGCGTGAGGATCCTCTTCTCCCGTTGTCTCCACAACTTAATTACCAGGAATAAATTTCATAATCTGTGATTTCTTACTTGTTCCCCAAACCCTTCTCATATCTCTCGCTGATCGGCCATTCCGTCCAAGTATGTACAGAACGGCGTCGTCTCGGATCAGGGCTCTTAAGGTCTGCATTCGTTCTGTTTTCCTCTCCATTTCAACAAACATACCACTATTTTCACTGATTTTATTTTTTGTATGTGCCGTTCCTGCCTCCTTCTTTATCACTGTATGAATGAATCATTTTGTTAGATCTGAATATGCTTAGTGGTGAAGAGCGAATCCTAACTTCCCGTTGCCTGTGTTTTTCATGTCTTGTCACAAATTAGATCTTCTATCATTTATGCTCAATTTAGCTCGCGGAAGCTGTTGATAGCTCTATCCATGATTTTGTTGTTTTACTGCCGTTTGTGATGTTTTTTTTTGATTGTGCTGCTTGCAAAATAGGTAATTTTGTACATTGTTGCCGTTTCTGAATTCTGATGGACCTATAATCTTTAAAATAAACCAGTTGATGCTGTCATTGTGTAGTGCTCAAAAAGTGCCAAATTTCCCATAGGATCTTCCATCTTTCTATAGGTTCTTAATTTTTTTTGAATATTTGAAATATATATCTTTTATGAAGTATAACAATAATATTACTTATTACTTGCACTATCGTTTACATTTTTTGGAGGAGTTTGTTTCTAGTCATCTGTAAAGAAAATCGATGAATTTGGCTTTTATCATCTGACAGGCACGAACAGGGTATAGATATGCAAGTACAAGTGCTGTTGCAACCAAATCATCATCTGCAGGTTTATTTAGTTGGTTTACTGGTGGGAGCTCATCATCACTTCCACCGCTAGACTTCCCACTCGAGGGTGTTGCACTTCCCTCTCCGCTGCCAGACTATGTTGAGTCTGGGAAGACCAGGATAACCACTCTTCCAAATGGCCTCAAGATAGCTTCAGAAACATCTGCTGTATGTATTTTCTCTCTATGGAAAGAACTTTTGTCATTGTCCTTTTTCCTCCTCCAAGTTTATTTGTTTAAACTATTGGTGATCAAAATGCTTCTTGTTCAGAGCCCTGCAGCCTCCATTGGATTGTATATTAATTCTGGCTCAATCTATGAAACTCCAGCTTCATATGGAGCCTCACATCTCTTGGAGCGTATGGCCTTCAAAAGTACCACTAACCGGAGTCATTTGCGCCTAGTTAGAGAAGTTGAGGCAATTGGTGGTAATGTAACTGCAACAGCCTCTCGGGAACATATGAGTTACACCTATGATGCTCTAAAAACCTACTTACCCCAAATGGTTGAGCTTCTTGTCGACTCTGTTAGAAACCCAGCCTTTTTGGATTGGGAAGTTAATGAACAGGTATGCTTGTCGTTGTCTTTTCACTCCCTTGTAGTTGTATGATACTCAGATTATTACAATAACCTTCTGATATGCTCTTTCAGCTCCTCAAGGTGAGTGCTGAGATTAGTGAATACTCCAAGAACCCTCACCACCTGCTTCTGGAGGCTATTCATGCAACCGGTTACTCTGGTGCTTTTGCAAATGCCCTTTTGGCTTCAGAAGCTGCAGTTAGCAGGTTGAATAGCACTACCCTGGAGAATTTTATTGCTGTAAGTGAACATCGTATACTTTTCGGGTAGTCTATTGTGTTGGAGCTTCACCCTTATGTGTTTTAGGTAACTGCTTCATTTATTCTAACTGATGTTATATGATTTAGGAGATTTACACTGCCCCTAGGATGGTCCTTGCTGCATCAGGTGTCGACCATGATAAACTGTTAGAATATGCAGAACCACTTCTATCCGATCTTTCCAAACATCCTGGGCCTGAGGTGGCAAAGCCAATATACAAAGGAGGAGATTTTCGCCGTCAAGGTGATTCAGGGGTATGTACAGCGATATCACAGATAACTTCTTTGTTTTTCCCTAATTATTAAATGCCTCTTTCTTTAAATGTTGATTTTGTAAATTAGTCTAATATATTTTACTGAATTTATGAGCAGACAACTCACTTTGCTCTGGCCTTTGAACTTCCTGGTGGCTGGGTTAAGGACAAGGATGCTATGACATTAACTGTTCTTCAGGTCTGTTTGCTCAATTAGACTGATCTTAATACAACTCCAGATGCTCTTCCTTCAAAAGTTCTAAATAAGCGAGCAGTAGAAGAATTCTTAAGCTAGCTTGAAATCCTCTTTGCTAATCATTTGTCCAAATAGTTCACATTTAATCTTACAGTCTTACTGCCATCCTTTTTTAGTGATAACATTTTCTTTTACAATTTTTGTTTCTCATCATGTTAGAAGGTGTTTCTTGTGTTAATCATGTAGTTGCTCATGGGAGGTGGTGGATCTTTCTCTGCTGGTGGTCCTGGAAAGGGGATGTACTCAAGATTATGTATGTTCTTATCATAATCATAATATATTGAAACTAAATTGAGCAACTATCGTTTTACACATGTCTTTGACTTGCGTTAGTGTTTAGATGTATGTCTTATTCAATTCACAAGTCACAACACCTGGCTTAAAAAGACTTCTTCAAAAACGGTATTTTATTATATCTGCATGTCCTCAGAAATGCCAATCTAACATTTTTTAAATGTCTTATTTTTCCTGTGGTTACATTTACTGCAAATAAGTGCTCACACATTACTTTATGACAAACAGACCTTCGAGTCCTGAACGAGTATCCTCAAATTGAGACATTTTCTGCTTTCAACAGCATCTACAATCACAGTGGACTATTTGGAATTCAAGCTACTACTGTAAGGAAGTATTTCCGATTTCTGTGTTTCTTGCTCTGAAGGACCTTTGCGCATAAAACTGCTTTCTTTGGGTATCAAATGATTTTTTTGTTGTTGTAAGTACCTTGTATATGCATCTGTTAGCTGTATAACATTTTCAGTTCCAGGCTTTCAGCTAGTTGTGTTCTAAAATCGGGTTATGCTTATTTGTAATTTTACTTCTGCTAACAAATACTCCTCCAAGTTGGAGCACTACTGTGAGGAATTGGTGATAAATTCGCCAAGGATTTCTATATATTAGGTTTCTCGAAGCCCTATAAAAGCCTGATAGCGTATGTAGAAAAATTTCTGGTTCGGATAGAGAAAGGAGAGTTACGAATATTATCAATTGCTATAACACTAGTTGTTGAAAAAAATCATTTATTAGAAAAGAGATTTTAACAGAAGGATTCTGAAAAACTGGGTTGAGAGTTATCTGTTATCAATCTACCTCTTTATTTTTCTGCAAACATGGTGTATCTTCATCTCAAAGCAAATCTGTAATCATATTCACTATTACTAAAAATGTTTTGGGAATATTGAACAATGAACATCATTTTTAGATTCTGAAAATTGTTTGTGGCCCTGTTTCTCAGAGGAAACTGTGAACGTTCAATCAAGTATATTATATGTAGTTTTATATGAATACTATGCAATTGTATTTGAGGTGACCAGAAAAAGTAGATAACGTGCTTTCTGCAGATGATACCTGCTGACTCCTAAATTTGCGTTATTGTCAATTCTATTTCTAAAGTGATGAAACCACTTCTTTGAATACAGAGATCTGAATTTGCACCACATGCTATTGATATTGCTGTCAGAGAACTACTTGCTATTACATCTCCTGGAGAAGGTTTCATGCTAAACTTTCTTAACTGTCCTTCATTCAGTTCAATCCTACTATTTATCAATATACCCTTGCGTTCTGGTGACTGTTGGTTGTGAATGTTTTTAAGTCCATAATCATATGATTCCTAGTGTATCACGTATGTGCATTTTTTCCCTTGGACAAAATTCTGAACTTATCTGCCTCTGATTCTTGTAGTCAAAGAAGTGGAGCTAAACCGTGCAAAACAAGCGACAAAATCTGCCATTTTGATGAACTTGGAATCCAGAGTAAGCAATTTTAACTTGAAACTTTTTTTCATTAAATCCTTTTGGTTTCATATGAATGTGCCAATATATCATTTGCTCACTGTCTGGGCTACTATTCTAGATGGTTGCGTCAGAAGACATTGGCAAACAAATTTTAGCATATGGAGAGAGGTTTGTTCACTAATAAGTGCTTACTATTACTATTGATTAGAAGCGATTATTGAGTTATTGACTTAATTGGTTGATATTTTTGATTGATGCTGTCTTTCTTCATTCGGCGGTTTTTTGTGGTAGTGTTGCCTTCATTTTAAAATGTTCATGGTTTAATCATGCACTTACTGCAATCGTGTGTGCGTATTTTCTCTGGTGGTGAAATTAAGGTCTCTATATCTTATCCATGCTTAGGAAACCTGTGGATTATTTCTTGAAGACCATCGATGAAATCACAGCTAAAGATATTGCTAACATTGCGCAAAAGCTTTTTTCGTCTCCCCTCACGATGGCTTCATATGGCGATGGTAACTAATACTTCTCCAACATTTATCTTTTTTCTTTATATGATATGATTTGATCTGTCCTTTGCATCTCACTTTCTCCCATTGTATCTGCAGTGTATCACCTGCCCAGCTATGATGCTGTTAGCAGCAAGTTCCGTTCAAAGTGAAGTTATCCTCGTTAATGTTCGAATCAGAGAACTGATCGAAGAAGGTTGAAATTGATGACTGACCTTTCTATGGTAAAAGAGAATAAGGATACGACAGATGCTTTACTGAAACAAATAATTGGCATGATATTTTGCAAAAATCACTGATGCCTGATTCTTTGTATGATTTTGTAGTTTAACAGAAATTAGATTTGGTTTTCGATCACCATTTCTATGGTATAGCAGAGTATTTATATGTATTGTGCTCTGATGGTTTGATGAATAAACACAGTTTCTAATGGGTGGTGATTTTGTTGCAGGTGAGAAGCTTAAATCTAGCTAAATTAATTGCAACTAGGCTCAACTATTTAATAATACTCCATAATTAAGGACGGGAGGAATTTTTTTTCCCGAAATGCTATTAGTTTCTAAGATCACTCCCGACTTAGACGTTTTATCAGTTAATCATGGTAAAGCCCTCAAATTTAGATTCATATGGAAATAATTTGAAGTGGTTGGCAGTTGGCTAATGTGAAAATCATAAATTCACAAAACACCTTGTGTCGCAATATAACTATTTTGCCTAAGAAAGCAGTATTTATGCAATTGAGAAACAATAATCAATGTATGTATAGTATTATACCTCCAGAGTGGACGCAACCATATATCTATATATTATTAAATATCATTATAATTTTAATTTTATGTGACATTCTTAACTAATTTCATTCATATTTATCTAAATTTTCTTAATTTTAGAACTAAAAAATCATATTAATCATATATATACTCCCTCCGTCTCGCTAAAAGTAGGAGATATGCATTTTAAAAGTAAAACTTTTACTTTTTGGAAAAGTGGCCACTTTTAGTGGGACGTCCCAAAAAGGAAACGTGACTACATCTAGCCGGACAGAGGAAGTATAATATTTTATATTCTTATTTCCATGAAGATATATGATATTTATGTTATGTTTTTATTTCTATGTATATAATTTATTGTATTATATACTATCTATATTCAAGTATCATTTTCATAAATAATACTACATCCGTCCCACTTCAATTGTCCCATTTTATATTCAAATAGAAATATTATTTTAATCAAATGGGACAGTTGAGGTGGGACAAATGGAGTATATATATATATATAATTATTTTATATGAATATTTTGATAACTAATTTAATAATAATTTCTATAAATTATATACAACCTTTTTCAAATCTAATGAAAATTAATAAATTATATGAAAATGTATTTATTTCACATTATTTCAAAAGAAATTAACTATATAATTTATCACATTTGAAGATATTGATGAGTTTGCCTCGTCAAATGCAAGTAAATTTTATATAATTGATTGAGTCTTCATAATATTTTTGCATCATGTTATATACAATGCAATGTTCGAATTGTTGTTAGTTTGTGTGTGTGTATATATAATTATAATGAAAATAGATCTGCTTGTGCTAACTAAAAATAAATTTGAATCATCTTTATTTTCTCATCCGATGGATATAAGTAAACTATACTCTAATCAATAAACTCTAGTTAGAAAGAATAACAAATTCCATATTTTCAGGAATAAAATATTTTAAATAAGATATATACCAAAATTATCTTTTAATTTGTACCATTGATCTAAATAATTTAATAGTCAAGATTTATTTTTAGTTAACTCATATAGAACCATTTTTGTTTGATCTATTTCCTCTCTCTCTCTCTCTATATATATATATCTATATCTATCTATCTATCTATATGCAACTCCACATCCGACATCACCGCCCCTTCTTCGCCTCCTAAGTCCATCTTCCGCAACACCAACATCAACAACAACGACGCTAATTACTCGGACTCCAGTCACTCCACCATACAGACAAGATAGAAACCTCGTTTTGTCGTGGCCGCTGCTAGCGCATGCGGCACAAAGAGACTTGTATGAATTCATGTGGGGGCGAGCAACCATGACGATTTGCACTATAATTAGTTTTTATATGCACTTTATATTGTACGAAATATGCATTGTAATTTGTTATTTTATCACAGTATAATTTATACATATATACAATAGAAGTGATTAACATTAATACTTTTTTTAATATATTTTTTCATCTGAAGTGTATGTTTGTATTGAGTTACTATTGAATATACATTATTTATATATAACAAAATTAAACATGTAATATTTTGTCTATTAATTTTCAATTTAATATCTTTTATATTGCACTAAGTATATATATTGTTTGCATTGTTAATATATTGATAATTTTTTTGCTTTTAATTATTTTTGCATAAATTTGTTTGAATTTTTCTCAATAACAAATTTTATTAATTATAGATATCATACATATTAAATATTAAACTATTTAATTGTGTGTATATTTATGTTAGGTGGTTTTTGTTAATAGAAAGTTTTTAATTTTGAATTGGATATATCTAATTCCTTAATTTTTGAATGAAAATTTAATATTTTACTAATTCGTCATTTTCCATTGTTATTTACACAATGTAAAAGCATGGTCGATTTTAAATAAATTAAATGCGTAAATAATGATGATCATTCGATCCACACAAATTGACTATCCAAATTATTTTCTATTTGTTACACAATATCTCATTTATATCAGAACACTATATATATATATATTGGTTTTTTTTTTTTTTTTTTTTTTTTTTATCAAACATCTAATTATATTTGAATATGGTTTAATTAGTTTGTTTGAGTAAGAAATATGGTTTATTAGTTGATGATGAAGAGAGAACAATATCCCTTAAACAAGATTGAGTGCACTGAGAATATTTAAATTGAAATAAATAAGGCATAGATACATTGAAGAAGGAATAAAAACACAAACTCAAATCTAAAGACTAGCTTGATAATGAGCTCATTAATTATCCCTAAACTACTCACAATAATTAAATATAGCTCATTTTATTCTTCTTCATCTTCCGGGGCTCATTATTATTCACTTATAATCTAAAAAATATATAAATCTAAGGAAAAAATGATAATGACAAAGGGCAGTGATAAATTAATTAAGTAAATATTAATTAGCCTACATGCCTTGGTCAATGAGATAATCAGCAAGCTTTTCAATAACCATGTTGCATTGCCCTGGTGTCACTGGCTCCTCATACAGCCCAACAACCAATGCCTGCCCTGTCTTCTTGATTGTGATCCCTCCCGATCCCTATAGATCGAGTCGAGTAGAGTCGAATCGAGTTGAATATTTTATTTTAATTTTCAATAAAGAAAAAGAAATCCTAAAACTAATTTCGGGTACTAAACAATGTAAGTGTACCTTCTTTCCACGAATAACGGCTCCGGGCTCGCCTTGAATGACCATGTACTTTGCGCCGGCCACAAATAGGCCCGTCGGGGCCAGATGCCCTGGCTTGTTGAAATCAGTTAATATGCCATTGATCTCATCCGGTTTAAACTGCACACAAAGATTAAAAGGTTGATCATGAATGATGTGTACTAGTTTGTACAACATATCTAAGGTCGTACTTGAAAGAATGCAGAGCATGCTTTCGCTTAGGACTCCAAATTTTTTGAGACCCATTTTTTAAATATTATACTTATGTTATAATGAGATTGATAAAAATGAAATTAATTTTGTTTCTTTGTGTTGATCTCAAAAGATTCAAACATCTCCAATTTCATCCAATTTTTATGCTTTTTCATACAAAGATAATGGGTAGACAAATTTAATATTATCACGATACATGATACCTAGTCATAAGTATATGTCTGGTGTTCAAAAATAAAAAAAGAAATAAAAAGAAGATCAAGTAATAAGATAAATATATCAAGTCTAGCAAAAAGATAAATAAAACATGGGAAGTGAACTCAACAAAATAAGATAATGTCTCAAATATAGGGTTCATATTTTAGTTTTGAATTAGGGCCCAGTGATACACATGACCGACACTGTACAAATCGTTCTTGATAAAGAAAACTAATCCAATCTTTAAATTGAAATAGCTATTGTTTCATGATTTCTAATTCCTTTCATTTCTATAACTAAAAAAGTGCAAGTCCAATTAATGTGTTGCATGACCTATTGTATTTGTAGAGGAAACATTATATTTCCGAAGAAAACAATCATAGCTTGTTACATGTTCAATATTTCAAATATATTTCCATGTGTTTCTCTTTTCTATCTACCTGAGGGAAGTTAGCGCTCTGAGCCCAGACGGCGCCGTCGTGTCCCATGATAGCCGCGGAGGTGAGTTTGAGACCCGCCTGCCCCTCGATATCGCACATCAAGTGCTCGTCGACATATGTTTGCCACGACATGTTTGTTGCTTAAGTTAGTTGTGAAAAATTGGATAGTTAGAGAAGAGGGTTGGAAGTGTAAGAAGATTGTATGTTGTATAGAATGGAGAGTAAATTCGAGAGAAGAAAGGAGTATTTGAAATAGGGAGGAAAGGAAGAATGAATGTGAGAGGCGTTGCATGATCTTCTCCTCACCCCAAATCCACCGATTTTTCAGCCAAACCATACTTACTTATCAACCCTTTTTAATTTTACAAATCATGCACTACCATTTTATGCCCATTCATAAGAGCCAAATCTATATATAGTCTCTCCTAGTAACTTTGTAATGTACATTTTTTTTATTTTAATAAATGGTTCACTAATAATTCGATTTTTTTTTTTGGAGAATTCAGATCGAAAATGAGATTTTATTAATAGATTTATTTTAGTGCGTCGAACTTCTAGTGCCTAACTAACAGTTAGTTTAGTGAAAAATATATGTAGGACCTTACGGCAATTCGAATAGCTTAACATTATCTCAAAACAATTCTTTAAATAATATTTATTTTATTATATATAATTATACGGAGTGCATAAAATGATTGTTATTGAAACAATAGATATATTATATGATATTAGCGAATATGCTCGTCCTCCCGTTGCGGGCGAAATTAATACGTCTCCGAATTGTTGGATGATTTAAAAATAAATATTAAATTTTTAATAATTTTTTTTATTAATTCTCACTTTCCGATTAAAATTTAATTATTTATTAATCAGGATATAATTTAATATTTAAAAAAAAAAAAATACCACGTTCCATACCGAAATATTATGAATTAACTTATTTTTATTTTCTCTTATACTATAATTATTTACTAACATAAAATAAGTGCATAAATTATAAATAAATAAATACATATTATTAAATATATTAATATTAATTGATACACAACAATTACATACAATTTCATTCAAGTAATTTTAAAAATATTAATGATGTAACTAAAAAGTTACTATATAGATTATCATTTATCTATATATATATATATTATCAAATTAGATCTTTAATCTTATGTGGAATTATCTCCAAATTTTGTTAATAATATTTTAAATTTATTAATAATTTAATTTAATTTAATTAGTTCACAATAAACACATTTAGAAATTAATAAATAATAACTAAACTATATCTATCGATTTGATCTGTATTATTGAAGGTATTCAGTTCGATTAAAATATTCAATTCAATTTTTTAAAAATATATATAATCAATTATTCATTAATATCTAATATCATACAATTTTATTTGTATTTGAATAAATTGTAAAAAATCAAATTAAAATTATTTGATTCATTTGAAACTCTATGAGTTATATTTATTTTATTTATATATGATTATGATCACAAAATATCCATGAAAGCAAATACCAAAAAATAAATTTCTTTAATAATGTGTCATCACATGTTATAAATAATACACGAGTTTTATAAATTTGTAAATTTAAGTTTTAGCTAAATATAATATTCACTTTATTTCCATGTTATACTATTTAACAAATACTTATATACTATATAATTTACAATTATGATAGACAATAAAAGTGTTAATGAAATATTTATATCTTATAATATATATATATATATATAGACACAATTATTATAATTTTTTTATTGAAATATTGATATCATATGGAATATTATTTATTTATATTATATATTAGCAAACGTAAATTAAATTTACAACACTATTACATAAAATATAATACAATCATTATTTTTGTTAGTATATTTATTCTAATCAGTAAAAAATAAAAAAATCAATTATGTATATTATTTTTGTAATATTTTTCTTAATTAATACTATAACATCTTGTATGCTGTAATTATATTTAAATTATAATTTTAGTAAATATAAAATAAAACATAGATACATATCGAAAGTTCGGTATAATTTAGTATACCATAATATGACCAAAATGCATACCGATACAATATCAAAAATTTTCGGTACAATATCATATTGTACTGGTATACCGTTAATTATGGTATTTTTTTTTCGGTATGCTCATTTTTCGGCATATTTGTTCACCCCTACTCACAAAGATATGTGCTTTATTTCCAAGACATATGTGTTGACCACGCTACACATTGTCTTACCACCCCGAAGCACATAGATCCATGAAGAGGTAGAATTCCGGACTAATTCCTTCTTGGACAACTTCTTTTGGTCGGATCATCAAAGACGAATAGCTTTTTTTTGCCGGAATCATCGATGGCGGAATTCCCGACTTATTCATTCTTGGACAACTTCTTTTGGCCAGTCATCCGCAGTGGACGGCTTCTTCTCGCCATACATATTTCTAATCTCCTTCTGCATCTTCTCGAAATGCAACCGGATGACCGCCATGACTGATTAATGTTGTTGCTGTCATTTCACCACCTTCAATTCAAACGTCATGACTCGATCTTCCATTTGAATTTTTCTTGGAATATGAAAAGAACGTGAATTCAAGATCTTATATCAATCGTTATAATTAAGCTTGCTTTATAACTAATCAAATCAACAAACTATTATAATTACACGAAGAAATCATTAAAAGTTGAATAGATAGTGTGCATGTGTTGACCTAGTGATAGTGATGTTAATGCCCAAAGCAATATATATTATACGAAAACCGATGAACACCTCATATGTTATTTTTTACTAAAAAATGAAATAAATCGTTATTAATGAGACGATAAAAAAAGAAATATGAATCTTTATTATCGACACGGAAAGAGAATAACATAATTGTGAGTTTAGAGTGATAACCATTTATTTTATCTTTTTGTTATTTTTTAACATGTGGCTGGGCAGCTTTATTACACAGCATAAATTTCTGTCTGTTATCTTTTCTGCATTTCAAAATTTACCAACTCTACATCATACATCATAAAAAAGACAGAAAAGAAGGCAACCAATAATGGAATTCCTATGAATGAAAAATGCATTCCTCGATAAGAAACTAAAGCAAGTAAATGCATGCCACAAGAATACCCATGAGAAAAGAGAAAAGAATTTCACAAATAGTATGATATGTTCATTTCTCACCAATAATATATATCACAACTTGTTTGTTTATTAGTGTCTTAGAAACAGAATTTCACAAATAGTATATGTTTGTGACAAATTAGTAGATGGTAAAGTAAAAAAAAATTAATTATATGATCATACGATTCATATTGGGTAATGGGAATATTCTTGTTAACGGGTAATACGATGTTAATCGGCCCGTAGTCGTCTTAGGCCCATTAGGGTCGGTTATCTATCTATATATTGTTATGGCTAGCAATGAAAGAATTGACGAGCTTGGGAAAAGATATGAATTTGGGAGAGGAAAAGGTAAGGTTGGAAGTGGAGATGAACAATTGCTGGATGGGGAAGGCGTCCATCATGCATCCAACTAGAGTTGCTATTGAAAATGTTAAGAGTTGCTATTTGGTTTTGTTGTTGGGTTTTTTGCTAATTTAGTTGTGGGTTTGTTGTTTTCGTTTGGGCCTTGATGTTAGTTTTTGTGTTGGGCCCTGTTATGTTTGAAACGAGTGGTAGTGATATTGTAGTACCTATTAATATGTTTTAGCTTGAGAATGAAGACGGGAAGATATTACACAATTCTATTTCTTCTCTCCCAAGTTCTCTCTCTCTCTCTATATATATATATTCTTCTATATCTCACTGTTGTGGCTACTGTTACATTACAATCGGACTATAAATCATATACAATAGCTGGGCCCATTACATATATATGTTATGGTCTTGTAAATATAATCAATCGATGAAGAAGTTCATGGTACTACTTTTAGGATCTTCACTTGTTCGAAAGGTAAATTCAGGGTTCGTCCTTACTCGAAGATATCATTTTATCGAAACGATTCCGATGAGAGTCGTATCAACCCATGTCAAGAATAATACTTCAGGTCAGGCACAATTGGAGAAGCAAAGATGAGATCCAAGCAGAGCATGGGCCATGGCAAGTAAAATGGCTGTGATGATGAAAATATTTTTGCAAGTCTTAAGCACATAGGCTGGTAGGCCATAGCACCGCAAGAAATACCTTAAGAGTTACAAGGCCGTATAGGTTGATATTGGCAGTTGGGAATTCTCTACTCCAGAGATACAGAAGCATGAAAACAAGTGAAATCCCCAGCAATTTCCCAAATTGTGCAGTCCAAATCCCTAGAGGGATGCAATTTGCAGCATATGCTTATGTAGCATCTCTTATTTCCAGCAATTGAATTCAACCCAACCATTATAATCCACCACTCTATTCACTGTGAGAATCCTATCAGAGTCTCAAGCACAGAAATATCAGGCATAGAAAGCGACAGAAAATCGAAATTACTCAGCAGGCGAAAGCCCACAAAATCAGTTGGACTGAAGAGATGGTCAATATAAGGGAGAAAGACTGCTTAACGAAGAAGAAGAAGAGAGAGGGAGAGTCGAAGAAATGAGAGACGGATTCCTCTAACATTAACGCCCGTTCTTGGCTGTATATTAATCAAAATTTACAGCTGATATAATTTGTATAAATTAATTATATTCAACGTTTGCAAAAAATAATTTGCAATACTAACTAGATTATGATCCAAAAAACAATCTTTGAACTAAAAATGGTCTTGCCTTTGTCTTGTTGCGCCTCGGATATTACAAGGTAACCGCACCGCACACATATTATCTCTTCTCTTCTCTGTTACATCACTCACATAATGTGTATAGAATGCTCTAACATCATACATTTCTTTCTCTTCCAATCAAAACCAAGTGCCACTCATATATTTGCGTATTCATGTAAGCATTTCTTTCTCACTTTCTTGCATTTCTTCAACCTTAATTGCCATCTTCACTCGTTAAATTTCTTGCTGTAGCTTTTTTTCCAGCAGTATATTTTAAATTAGTGAAAAGAATTTTGACATCAATTATATTATAGTGCAATGATTTGTTTGGGTTTCTTTCTCTTTTGGAATATCAAGAAATTTCAAATTCAAGAAACATTTGTTATCATTGTCTCCAACTTGAATGCTATTGTATTGGAACAAAAATTGGTTTCTTTATTTTATAGTCCAATTTATGTGATTGCATGCAATCAACCCACTCAGTGCTTCTCTGCATGTGAAGGTTATCTGTGAAATATTTCACTGCAAATTACATTATCTCTGAACAAAGGCATTGTGATCAATCTGGATTCAACTTGAAAGCAAAAGCTGCAAGTGTTGAACCTATTGAAAAGTGGAAAAAGGACAGCCTTTTCGTCGACAAGCGTGGCAAGTTTAGACATTTTGACCATAAAAAGGTCTCAAGGAAGAAAGGTTTAGAACAAAACAGAACACTACCTAATCATATCATATACGAACACAGTTCTGTTTCAAACCCCTGACTAGTTGGTGTGTTGATTAAAGGTGGTTCCTTGAGAGGTCAGGGATGGAAGTACGGCTCAGGTTTCGTCGACGGGATCTTCCCAGTTTTGAGCCCAATCGCCCAAGAAATACTCAACTTTGTACAGAAAGAAAAGGATGTTAGCAGAATTTGGAATTCTTTAGACACTTTGCCTCCTACTAACACCACTTGGGATGACTTGATCAGCATTGCAGTTCGACTTCGTTTGATTAAAAAATGGGATCCTATCATAGAGGTAGAGTTCTGATCATGTTATGTATAGTGAGGATGAGCATATTAAATCTAAGTTTCATGCATATTCTCTAATTATTCTTCCTATATTTGAAATGCAACCTGTTATGCAGATGTGTGAATGGATGTCGCAGAGGAGCTCATTCAAGCCAGATGTCATTTGTTACAATTTACTTATAGAGGCTTATGGTCAGAAATCATGCTTCAAGAAGGCAGAATCCATTTACTTAGACCTCCTCGAGGCTCGATGCATCCCTACTCAAGATACCTACGCACTTCTTGTCAAGGCGTACTGCAAGAGTGGGAAGCTCGAGCATGCTGAGGCTGTTTTTGCTGAGATGCGAAAGAACGGCTTTCCACCAAGTACGTGTCGTGGTGTTAACGTTTCTTCTTTTAAGCAAACACGAGTTGTTATTAGTGTTTCATTCGATGTTTTTAGGCACCATTGTTTACAATGCCTACATTGATGGGCTAATGAAAGCAAGAGATAGTGAGCATGCTCTTGATGTATTCCAGAAGATGAAGAGACAGAATTGTGAACCAAACACTGATACTTATACAATGGTTATCAACTTATATGGCAAGGTACAAATATCTTATTTGCTTATACACATATATGTCAAAGATACTTTGCTAACATCTATAACTGATTATTAATTTCTCTTCTTGGGAAAGGAGAATAAATCTTATATGGCCTTAGAGGTGTTTGAGGAGATGAAGATTAAGAAATGCAAGCCTAACATTTGCACATACACTGCATTGGTGAATGCATGTGCTAGAGATGGACTGTGTGAGAAAGCAGAAGAGATATTTGAACAACTGCAAGAAGCAGGCCTCGAGCCTGATGCCTATGCTTATAATGCTCTAATGGAAGCCTACAGGTAATTTTGTCGATACACGTATACATGTTTAGCGACACTCTATAGTATATACTCCTACTAACAAGGCGAATGCCGACAGTCGTGCAGGTTTCCCTTATGGTGCCGCAGAAATATTCTCCCTCATGCAGCAAATGGGATGCGATCCTGACCGAGCTTCATATAATATAATGCTGGATGCTTATGGTAGAGCTGGTTTACATAAAGGTAAATCAAGAACTTATATTACTTTTGTACCAGTATGTTTGACACAGTTTATTATTTTAATACTCATTTGAATATAAAGTACTCATTTGAATATAAAGTGTGTCATGCTTACTGGGACGGAGGAAGTAGCAGGTTACAAGATTTTCTAATTTTGTCACCATTGTTTAAATACAAGTTTACTTTTAGCAACTATTTTGTGTGAGCATCAATAGTTCTTGGTTACTATGTTTTTCTTTTTCCTAGTTGTAACTCATTTTTCATGTATGAACAAAGGGGGTATATTACTACTCATCATGCAATGTTGTGAACTATGTGTCTCATGTCATTGGTGCACTTTTCTTGCTTCGAGGATTGATATGATAAAGTATTTAAAATTTAATTTTAGGCGCGCAAGCGGTCTTCGATGAAATGCACCGTCTCGGGATCGAGCCGACCCTGAAATCCCACATGCTGCTCATATCGGCCTATTCGAGAGCGGGCGACGTCCAAAAATGCGAAGAGATCGTGAGCCGGATGCAGGAGTCGGGGATCAAGCCGGACACGTTCGTCTTGAACGCCATGATGAACTTGTACGGCCGTGTAGGGAAGTTCGAAAAGATGGAGGAGGTGCTATCCGCAATGGGAGGTTGCAATGTTAAGCCGGATATAAGCACGTACAACATCCTTATCAACGTGTATGGGCGTGCGGGGTTTGTTGAGAGGATGGAGGAGGTCTTCAAGTCGATAGCGTCGAAGAACTTGAGGGCGGACGTGATGACGTGGACGTCGAGGCTCGGGGCGTACTCGAGGAAGAAACAATACAAGAGGTGTATAGAGATTTTTGAGGAGATGATTGATAGTGGGTGTTATCCTGATGGAGGAACTGCCAAAGTGTTGCTGTCTTGTTGCTCTAGTGAAGAACAAATTGAGCAAGTTACTACAGTTATTAGAACTATGCATAGCCCAACTTTGAAGGCTTGATCACTACCATAATAATAATAATGGTTTTTGAAACAAGAACACAAACAACCTAATAACAGTAGTCATTGTAATGGACTAGCTATGAACTTCATTATAATTAGATGGTAAGCATTCTTATTGATAGATACTTAATTATTCTGTTTCATAAATACTACTATTACTTGTATAAGTAGCAGTCTTCCTTTTCCAAAATCATGAGCTGATTGATGTGCACCAAATACTATGACCATTTAGATTATTAGTTATAGGGCTGTAACGCCTCGGGACATGGTGCGTGAGTTCGTTACGTTACGGTGGCACAATGGATCCACTAGTATACTTGGTGCTCGTTCTCATTTTATCAAAATTCCATATAACAAAATTATATCCATTTTATTATTTTGTTTTATTTAGTAGGTTCGGTTAAAGAAGCCCCCTGATAAAACAAAAAGCTGGTGATTAAAGACAAGTGGAAAAAACAAGTCTCGAATTTTTTATTCAATTATCTATTTTTATTTTTAATAAGTGATTTCAACTATTTACATACATAATTTAATTAATAATAATAAATTAAACAATATTTAAATTGCACTCAATACGCAATATAGTACTTTAACTAAATTATTTTTCAAATATATTTTTCGAGAAAGTTATACTCTCTCCATTTAGTTAATTATAATTCATTTTTTATTTTGAGACCCTCCACTAATAATGATTGATCTTTTATTAGGTAAAAATTATGACATGATATTTCTTAATTATTATGTAATAGACATACATAGAAAAACGTAATTTAATTGTTATTAACAAATACTCGTATATTAAAATCTACACCCTCCGTTTTTTTATAAATATCCTATTTTGATATATTTTTTGTTTTTTAATAAGTGTCCTATTTCAAAAATCTAGACAAAAATGTACTCCCTCCGTTTTTTAATAAGTGTCCTATTTCATTTATTTACGCATACCAATAAAGAATTACATTTACTTATATAACCTCATCAATTTATTATATTCACACTTTTATAAATGCATTCATACACTTTACTTTCATATTATAAAAATATTAAATAAGGGTAAAATGAGAAAAATGATACATTTTTTGTCTAAATTTTTGAAATAGGACACTTATTAGAAAACAAAAAATATATCAAAATAGGACATTTATAAAAAAATGGAGGGAGTATCATTTTTCTCATTTTACCCTTATTTAATATTTTTATAATATGAAAGTAAAGTATGAATGCATTTATAAAAGTGTGAATATAATAAATTGATAAGGTTATATAAGTAAATATAATTTTTTATTGGTATGCGTAAATAAATGAAATAGGACACTTATTAAAAAAACGGAGGGAGTATATATTATGCATGCATTACAATTACATATATCACATATTATATTTTTTATTTGTTTGTGTAAACCCAACCTTTACTGCGTATCATCATGATTATACGTATAATATATATATATATATATATATATATTATTTTATGCAAATCCATTAATTCTCTAACATAGAGATAAATAACATATATTAATATCAAACTATTTAATCAATTATCTATATGACTAATATTCGTTATCCCAATTATTTTGCTTTCCTTTTTCAGTTTGGGTTGCCTTTATTTTGTCATTTATTGAATAGGTATTTTTAATTTGTATAGGGACCTATATATAAATTAGTGTGAACTTTTCTTTATTTTTATTTTTGTTGAGAACTTGGTCTACCACCTTTTAAGTCCACATATAAACTAGAGCTATATATGAATAGTACCCCTTTCCGTAACTAAAAATTAAAAATGCCCTATCTTGTAAAATTATATGAAAAATACCCAAATTATGAGTTTGTGACTCTTATACCCTTGCTTCACATAATCTCTCTATTATCAATATAGTCAAACATAATTAAAACTTCAAACGGAATAAATCATGCAGTTCTTAATCAGGCCCATCACTCTTCCGTATAAATAAATTCTATATTAATACCAACTTTTATACCTTCTTTGACCGATAAGCTGTCGGGTCGTATCCACCGGAAGTTTTAGGGACCTCGTCCAACCACCCGGAACACCGTATGGTTTCCAGACGCAGACTCCTTCAACCGCTCACAGCACAGCCCTCGTTCGTTTCCTACCCGGGGCGTATAAGTATTTGGTTGGTACAAATAAAGAAAATATAAATATAGGAGAGGATGAACAAAAGCCCAAATCTTATTAAGGAATTATAAATATATATTACATACTAATTTAATCTCCTTTAGGGAGGAGACTAACTTGTTTAGCTACCTATGGTAGCGAGAACTACTATCATAAACTAGAAAGAGGAAAGATTACAATGTTTATTTTTGGAGAGAAGTAGGAGGATTTTTGATGATCTTCCCTTTCTCCAAATGCTTGTTTATATAGGAAGCTGGAAGCCTCCTATTCCTCCATTATTGCCTCGGATTCCTTATCTTTTGTTATAATGCTTCTTCACGTGAAGCTGGTTCCTGATAAGGCTGCCGACGCAAACATCTTGTAGTGGTCGGACCCCTTCTTTTGAATTTAGTGGTCCGTCCTTTTAACTTTATTCCACCGACGATTCTTTTTATGGTGGAACGTCTTTTTCTTCCACCCACCATTGTCGTTTTCTTTTTGGTGGGTGCTGCTTTATCAGATGCTTTCTTTTTCTGAAGGCATCTTCTGCTTTATCCTCACATGACCGCTTTATTTCTGTCGGCCATCTGTCTTTTTTGGAGGGCCCCTTGGAGCCTTTCCTTTTGGAGGAGTCTTCATCTCCTCATACTCGTTGGCTCGAAACTTCTTCTTATCTGGTTTAGGTAAGAAGCCTTTTCCGAACTCAGGTTCACGTTGGGCTGGACAATCTGAACATATCCTGGACGCCCAATGGCCAACATGAGCCATATTGCAAAACTTGCGATGAGTTTCTTTACTCATCGCCATCTTGTTTTCCCACAGAAGAGTTCTTTTTCTCTCAAAAGCCTCTTCTGCAAACTTGGTTGTCTTCCCTGTCATAGTATTTAACAGGAATGATCCATTCGCTGAGTTCTGAAAGAACTTGAATGGAAACTTGACTTTGTCCATCTCTGTAAGACAGACCCATAATCCCCATGCTCGCCTTGTTGTTATTTGATCATCTGAGATTGCGGCGATCATTGGAATTTCACTAGTTGGTGCCTTGATTTGGTTGAAGGCATCCATTCGGGGTCTTCGTAGCCTTATGTAATGGAAGGCTTCGTGATTCTCCTTTCCTGCAGGTTCTGGGGCTGCACTTATGAAATACAGCTCCAATGTATCACCTCGGCAAAGTTGTTCGTTATTTGCCCAGGTATCATAAACCGCTTCCTGGATCCATCGGGGTAAACCTTTAAGTTCAGGAAACGCTGGGGACGTAGTATAAACTGAGGCAAGGGCCCCAAATTCATACCACTGCTTGACATCTTGGGGTTTTGATCCGGGCAGCATCCATACCCTTGGATATTTCCCCGAGCCATCAATCCTGGTATTACTAGGATTAATACCTGCTCTTGTGAGTAATTTCTCCCAGCTCGCTTGATAAGCCTGTTCAGCAGAAGAGAAAATAATCAAATTAGTATTAGACTCAGATTTGCCTGTCATAGGCCTGAGGCTAATCTCTCCCTCTTTTACCCCAGAGGTGGAGGGTTGACATGATGGTTCAGACGGTAAAGTCTTAGCATCATCATTTCCTTGGGCTAGTGGTTCAGACTCCACCAGCTTAGGACTTGCTAGAGGGGTATTTGAATCTCCATCTACCGGTTTAGGTGCCGGAACACGAAACTCTGCTATCTCCAGAGGTTTTCTGGAAGCCCGCAGGATTGGCTTTTCCAAAGCCGACCATAACTGAGTACTGGTCAGCATACTGGCTCGTATTCTACCAGAGACTTTCATCTTATCGGTAGCTTGCATCTTCCCCATTTGATCGGCATGGAGAACGCACTCGTCCCATTCCTCCAAGAGCATTTCCAAATTTTCTCGGAGATGCTTTTGGGCTATCATGATGGATCTAACCTCAGCTGGCTCCATCTCTTGTCAGAAAATCTGCAAGAATATTTTCATGAGATTTTAACACGACAATATCATAAATATAATATTGACATAAAGCTTGCCATCTAAGTAACCTAGCATTTTCAGGTTTTGATGCTATGTTATTTCTTAGGAAAGCTTTAACCTGTGTATTATCAACTTTTAAAGTAAATTTCTTTGCTAATAAAAATAAAGGCCATTTTTTAAAAGCCTTTACTACTGCAAAGAATTCCTTCTCGTTGATATGCCATCTGATGGCCTCATTTTCTGAGAATAAACCACTACAATATCTGCAAGGTTCTTCTCCATAAGGAGTGATCTTCATGAGGACTGCTGCCCACCAATGATCACTCGCATCTGTATAGAGGACCAGATCATCCTCATCCTGTGGAATAGAAAGCTTTGGGAGATCTTTACATTCCTCCTTTAGCTTTTTCATTCCCTGTCGATGTTCTTCCGTCTATATAAACGGAACATCTTTCTTTAGTAGATTACTAAAGACCTTCCTGTGTTTCGCAAGATCTTTGATAAACATTCCTGCGAAATTAACAACTCCCAGAAAACTCTGAAGTTGTTTCTTCTCTTTTAATGTTTCTGGAAAATCCTGGACCTTCTTCACAATATGATCTTGCAAAGTTATTCCAGACTCATCGATCTCTATTCCCAAAAACTCCATTTTTTGGGTCGCAATTACTGCCTTCTTCTCTGAAAGCACTAATCCTTCTTTATAACAAACATCTGCAAATAAATCAAGATGTTTGATATGTTCATCCATATCTTTTGATGTTATAAGTATATCATCAATATAGACAAACATAAAAGAAAAATAATCTTTAAAAAGATTATCCATCTTTCTCTGGAAAATCTGGGGAGCATTAGCTAACCCCATTGGCATTACGTTCCAAACGAAATGCCCCTGTGGTGTTGAGAAAGCTGTAAGTTTTTTGCTTTCTTCCTCCATGCGAATCTGGTAGAATCCTGACTTGCAATCAAACTTTGAGAAGACCTTAGCATTGCGTATGCAGTTAATAAGGTGATCTCTACTTGGAATAAAATATCCATCAAACTCTAGAATATCATTAATCCCTTTGTAATTAATGACAAGTCTAGGTTTACCTCGCTTGATCTCACCATGATTCCTTACCAGAAACCCAGGGCTACTGTAAGGTGAACTAGCCGGCTCGATCAACTTCATATCAAGATGTTCCTTGATAATAATTCTCATATCCTTCTGATCAATCAAGTTCATCAGGATAGGTCTGAATCTCACAAACTCATGCACCCTCTCCGGCTTCACCTTTAAGGTTGCTTTGAGTTGGTTCTTCTCCCACCAGGCCAAAGGATTCTCATTGTAGCATCTCGAGATCTTCCTTTTGACATCGGCAAGGGACACCTGCATTTCAACCCTAATTTCTTTGTTAGAAATCAAAGCTGCTTTAAGGATCTGGATTTCCTCCTCTTGAAGATCATCCTCCCGGATGCAGCTAAGCACTGCTTCGCTAAATCTTCTTTGATCCTTCATCTTTGGATGACGAAGTTTGCCTTCATCATTCATATCACCACGCTTGCTGCGAAAGGCTACGGGAATCTGTCGATTAAACGCCTTCCTCAGTCTCTGAACAATGATTTTATGCTCACAATTGGTTGTGAACACTAATCTTCTTCGCTCATTGTCCTGCGTGTATCGTTTGAACATCTGTAGGAAATTATTTCCTAACAGAACATCAGCTCCCGTATCATGAAAATACATCGGTGGAGTTTTAACCTTATACCAAGGTGTTTGTCCCGCTCCTCCAATTAATATTTCCACTTCTTTTACTCCTTTGGATAAGAGTAAAACTCTTTTAGAGAAATCCCGGCCAGCAATTTGAGGTAAAACATCCTCAACTTCTTCTGGGAAAATTCCCCTTCTTGCTGTGCATATGCCTGCACCTGAATCAATATAGGCCGAGAAGTACTCTGCCTTATATTTTTCATATAACACTCCCACTGGAATGTATATCGAGAAAGGACTTGTCATACGATTAGGATTCGTCTTTCTTCTATCGTAATCATCATCCCTTGGTCAATCGGTTTCCAGGGCTTGAATCTTTCCAAAAAATCCCGCCCTAGAATCAGAACATCTTCTCGTCCTGCTCTGCCTTTAACCTCTACCATAAAACCCCCTAGATCAAGGGTTCCATTGTAATGGTTAACCTCCGGCTGCTGGAGGTAATATAAGACACTACATGGAAAGTTATTTTCCCATCTTGTAGCATCAAATCTGGTTGTCATCCCTCTCCATCCCTCTGGACATTTCAGATTGACTGAAACTTGTGGATTCCCTGGGAATTGGGGATGACTTTCTTGGATAAGTTTCCTCCCAAAGGGTTGAGATATAATTCTATCTCCTTGGAAGGATAATCTTCCTGAGCTTATCTTAAGACTTTGATCATGTCTTATGACTGGCCTCTCTTGAATTCGAATGTTGACCTCCCTCCTTTGTGGAATCTCCATTCTATCGGGACCAATTGCTGTAGTCACCTTCTTGAAGATATCAGGTATTTCGATAAAAGGCTTTCCCAAGAATAACTCCGTATGATGGGAGTTGGAAAGTGCATACGAAATCTGATATGTTATCGAATAAGGTGTATTTCCCTCATCCAATAACTCTTTCCTTTTGAAGTCCTGATAAAGCGTCAGAGCTTTACTGAAACCCGAGTCGTTGAGATTGTATGCAATCTTAGGATATACAATCCCCACAACTTGGCCTGCACAAAGATTCCCCGTGATGGTTCCCATCACCGAATCTTGTAGGTTTCTGATTCTCCTATCACATATGGCTATGTCGATTGGAGCATCAATTCCTGTGAACATCGTGGATTTGAGAACCAGTTGAATTGCCCCGATATGAATCCATCTCATCTTTTCGGCAATTTCTGGTTTAAGTTTCTCCAAATCCTCCCGTATGTCGCTTGCTGGAATCAATTGCATCTCCACTTGATTCCCTGTAAACTCGATCGGAAGCGACATCTCTCGTCTAGTGATTCCGTAGACGATGTGATGTTTCCTTCTTCCCAAACTGAAATTCCTTAGAACTTCGTCTAGGTTGCTGGCATTAAAACCTTGATACTTCTGAATGTTCAAGGTTTTCTTCATGATTTTGTCGATCAGGTTTGGCGAGATCATCGTTCGACTGGAAAATCCAGTTCGATCCTCTTTCTCCTGATGACAAGACTCAGCTTCAGTCTGAAGATTCTGTAGATCCATCAGAATCTCCATCCCTACTAAGAATCTCTTCTTGCTCATATATACTCTCGTCGGAGGGTATATCTTCAAACTGGTATACTTGAACCAATTCTTGGTAGTATATGGCATCTTCGATGTCCGGAGTAGACTCGAACCTTCGCATGCCTCTCTGCTCGTTATCTGGGCAATTTGTTGAAATATGCCCCTTGGCTCCGCAGGTCCAGCAATTACAATCTTTAAAACTTTCATTAGCCCTGGTATGAGCTTTTCTAAAAGTTTTCTTTGCTGGAGTTCTTGAACTGGATCCTTGGAACGAACCCCTGCTTCTAGCTGGTCCGCTTCTTTGTCCAGTTTTGTATGATCTAGCCTTCTGTCTAGACCACATCGTCCTTGGCTTCCAAGATCTTCCTCTTGGATTTCTTTCTTTGGAATAGGGTTGGTACCTATTCTTTCGTCTTTTGGTTATTGATGGCTCGCCTCCAATAACAACTGGAAGATCATTATCTTCACAGTTAAGGTGGGCTGCTTTGTTGATTCTTCGCAGCTTCTTCAGGTTTTTCTGAGCAGTGGCTTGCTGACACCACTCTGAAAGCTTTTGATGTACATAAGACATCCTCTTGGCGATGCTGTCACTGCCCTTGGGGATATAATCTCTTATCATCATCTCCTTCCATGGGCTTGGAAATTTTCGAACGATTTTCTGCCAAGATTTATTCCCATGGTTTAAACATGTTCTAATTTCAATAAGTAATATGCTCAAGCAATTTCAACAAAATCCGGTCGTAAAAAACAAAAACCCGGTCGTCAAAACCCGATCACTATTTAAAAACCCGGTCACTATTCCAAAACCCGGTCATTAAAATCCGATCCATATTTTTCCGACCAGATTTTTGTTCTATACTGGTTTGAAATATTTTGAGTCATCTTATTAATTGAAATCATTTTGAAATACAAATTATTAACCATATATGTAATAGAGAAATATTTGCACAAAAACAACCATTTTAAACTGTCAGTACGTGGCATTGTTTAGACCAGACCCACTGTCCTATAAAGGGATTCAGTATCGGGCACGAGGAATATTTCCAGCCAATATACTTCCATTAATGGTGTTAAACTAACCATTTAGGCTAGATAAATAGGGGTAAAAAAGTCTTTTTGGACATTTTTCATGTGTTTTTACAAAAGAGGGCATATTTCATTTTATCGTTACAAAAGAGGGTAGTTTTCACAATTATCCCTATAAACTATACTTTGACTCGTTTGAGAACAATCTTTTCGCTTAGTTAGGCTAACTACAATTGTTATTATTCTAATAATATTAGATAACTTTGCATTTATAATATAATATCAGTCCATATTATATTATAAATGATTTGTAATTGTATCATTTAAAAATTCGAATAATAAATGTAATTAAATTAGTAGGTCTATTTTTCTTTACGATCAAATAATTAATTATAACCAAAAACGTAACATCAAAGTCCCGATAAATACTTCATTTGTGAATAAAGAATTTGCATATTTAATTTCGGCTCGTTTTTAACAAATGATTTGAATATAGTGTGTAAATAAGGGTCACATACTATTTATGAATTAAATATGTATTTTTGAATAAAAGAAAAGTTAGTGATTGATTAATAAATAAATTAAATATATTATGAGTTGAATGAAGATCACATATTATTTATAATTAAATATGTAATGCGAGTAATTAGAAAGTTAGTGTGTATCCAACGATATGAACATAATTATTAAAAATAAAAATGTAGTACAATTTTTTCATGGGCCGATTAATAAATAAAATATATAATTTTTTTCTGGATAGATGAAGTATTAAATACATTCTCTACAATTATTTATGACACTTTACTTTTAGTCACGAGTATTAAAATATTTATTTTTTATGTATAAATTCTAATAAAATTAACTAAATTTTTAAAGGGAAAATATTTTCTTTGTGGAAACGAGTCATTACTATTTGCGTATTCCGATACCAATAACTCATGAATATATAATATAATAGAAGGATGAAATATATATTTTCGAGAAAATGAGGTAGAGATAATATTAAGAAGAAAAAGTGTAATATTTAAATAAAAGTGTGGGCATTGATAGTGAAACCTAGCTAATTAGTTTCCGCAAAATAGAGAAGAGGGGTGACTCAGATTTGGATGTCTCCAAACAATAGAGCTTATCCACTTTTTCTTGCATACTCGGAAAACTAAAAAGGGATTTCTGAAAATGACCAATCTTCCTATATTCAGCCACATATTATTCTTCTTTTCCACTTTTATACTCACTCTTTAATTTAATAAACAAACATCTATCAATCTATATATATATATATATAGGCATTGCCCCCCTCTCTACCCCTCTTTGGAATTCAACCATTCAATAATTTTGAAAAGTTCTAAAACGCTCACTCGTTCTCATAATTATCAGATTACCTCGATCGTCCAAATTGTTCTCGATTTAATTAGTTTTCTGAATCTTATAAGAAGAAAATAAATAATGGGATTCAAGAATGAATCACTACTATCATCATCATCATCCATGAATGATTCATTGGGAGATGATGCTTCTTCTTCATCTTCATCATCTTCTACTTCATCTTCAAATGGGCCTCTCTATGAATTAGCTGCTGATCTCATGGCACACCTCCCTATCAAGTAATTACTCTTTTTCTTTCTTTCTTGATTCTTGCTTTGTCATATATAGTGTGTGTATAGTAGTTATGAATTTTTGATTGATTTGAGGGTGTGTGTGTACTGTGCAGGAGGAGGGGTCTGTCAAAGTTCTACAATGGGAAATCACAAACATTTGGATCATTGTCGAGTGTGAAGAGTGTCAAAGAACTTGGGAAGGAAGAGATGATGATGAGCTACAACGCAAGAATGAAATCATGCAAGACTAGTACTATTATTCACCATAAATTTGCAGCTCCAAAGCCAACTATTGCAAAAAAGTCGTCTACTACAAAAGCATCATCATGTTTAGCTTCTTCTTCCTTTGCTACTAAAACTTTTTTCTCCATCCACAGCTAATAACCTCCCTAGCTACTACTCTTCTTTTATTTTTAATTTAAGTCCTTGTATATTGTTAAGCCTGGCAAACCCCTACTTTTTTTTTTTGAGATGTTGAAGAGATAGTATGTAGCTATTGTGGCTATCTAGCTATATGTTCATTTAAAGAAACATTATGCCTAATTTCTTCTTCATACAAAAACTTTTCTCGGCTCGATCGTTTGTCGACCCATGGATCATCAGTATGTATCCATATGAATTTGTATCTAAATTTTGTTGAGTTTTGTTGTGTTCAGAATTAATTAAGTACGAAATTCTAGGATGTAGCTAATTTACAAATATTGTCTAGTTTATTATTTAAACACAATTATTTTTAGTATGTATATTGATATTTAGTTATACACAATTATTTTTGGTATCTATATTAATATTTAATTATAATAGAAAAGATATGTTTAAATTTCTTAAATTAAGAAATGTGTCTACCTAATTTATAATTAGGAACCAAAAAAAGTGAGACCACCGAGTAATATTTATAGTAGTAGTAATATTTATGTGTCTACCTAATTTAAATAAATGGTTTTCTTTTTTCTATGAACGTAGAATGCTTTAAGATGTATGCTCCCTTTAGAAAAGAGAACTTAGAAGAACTTTTACAAGCTCTTCGAGGACATGTAGGAATGGGACTGCGTATCCAAAGAGAACTTGTTCCCTGTAGAACTTTTACAAGGACTCCGAGGATAGGCAGGAATGGGACTGCGTATCCAAAGAGAATTTGTTTCCTTTAGAAAAGAGAACTTAGACGAGAACTTAGAAGAACTTTTACAAGCTACTCGAAATCGAGAACGAGAACAATCTGAATAAAGAAGAAACGAAAAGAACCAGAAAACGGAGAACATCCAAAACAAAGGCTAAGGCCAATTACGAGAAGAAGGTTAAGGTTTCACAAGTTATGATTTCATACGTAAAGGATATGCATATATCCTTATCTTAAGATCTTAAAGAATTAAGATCTGACCCTAAGAAATGGAAACCTACGAATATAGCAAGTTTCGGTTTCAGTTTAATTAGCGAGATTCAGTTCCAATAGAACGTAGAGGATAAGGGAGTCCAATTTCAGTTTCAGTTTCAATTTCAGTTCCATTTTCTGTTCAGTGGAACGTAGAAAGTTCTAGTCCAGTTCATTCAATTCAATTCAATTCAGCTTAGCTCAACTCTATTCTGTTCAGCTGATATCAGTTATTCAATTCAGTTCAATTCATGGGTATTGTCACGAAAAATGCAAGTCATTAAACTCTATGATCTTAATGCAATTAAGAAGTCATATGAGATTCTTCTAAACTCTATAGTACAAGGAGTTCTAGTCAAGACCACCATTTAAATATTATCCCTGAACCTAAGTATCTTATGACTGAGAAGTGATTGTGATGGGCCTGATCACCCCATATGATCAAGAAGATCTCAGTAGTTGTCATTCTGGTCTCTGGACCCTAAAACTCAACTTTTTGAAATTCAGTTAGGTTCATTCCTTTCTAATATTTAATTGGTTGACGTCTGTCTCTAAACAGTTTGTACAACCCTCGCTTAAATTATCATGAGAGATGATGGACCCACATGATTGATAAGTTATCATGATAAATTTCCTTAAACCTTCGGAACTAGGACGTATTCGGTATATGGCTATCTAAGTACGCATATGCCGCCACCTCAAAGAAACGGCCATCCTTCAGTGGGTGTGCAAACCAATTGACGCAGAACTTCGAGTCAAAGTTCTGGAAAGAAATAGAGAAACGATTAGAGTAATATCTTCTCGCAGTTAGAGAGATACACTAAGTTATGATATAATGTTCATCGATGATGTACTCGACGGAATACGTTCCGGAGTACAAGTGTGATAAAAGAATGTAAGGAATAGAAACGGTCCGAGGAAGGAATAAGTTTTTCAGAAATGTTACCCATAAGATTAGCAAATTTCGGGACGAAATTTTGTTAAGAGGGGGAGGATGTAATACCCCGTCTTTTTAAATTCCGAAATAAACGATATTCGGACGCGATTATTAAATATATATATTGAACGTTGTAGTATATTAATGAGAGTTTAATATAATTGAAGGGGAATTTTAGTTTAAGTAATAAGTAAATAAAAATTTCTTGATTTTGTATTAAGAAATGTTATTATAGGTATATACTTAGAAATAATTAAAGTATAAGTATAAGTGTTATGTTTTGACTTCAATAAAAATCTCATCATAAATAAGAGTTAAGACGATAGCAAAGTCTTAAGTATTTAATATTAGGAGAGCCTATCATTTAGATAATTCGAAAAAGGCTTATGATAAAATTTTATTAAAGCTTTAAGATTTCTACAATGAACATAAGAGAATAAGAGCCAAGGAGAATTAAGATAAGATGTTATTTATCAAATAGTGTTAAAGCACAATCTTCTAAATTATTTAGATGAGATTGTATATATCTCTCTCTTAAAATATTAAATAATTGTAATAAAAGTATAAGCTAAAATATATTATATAATGAATACATGTATATATATTACACGTGTAGATATGTACATATGTATTAAGATGTATTCAATGACAAGTATATAAATGAAATAGAAGCCTACAAGGCTTACATACATGACTGAAATGAAAAGCAAGAACAAAGGGGTAATGTCCCTACAACACCTTTACAACTTGGAATTGTATCTTACAAATAGAACCAATAAACAATTAATACAATTATGTTACAATGTCAAAAGTAGAGTGGAAGTTGCAGCCTTTACAAAAGACAATACATAGAAGTATCTCAAGAAGTGATAAAGCTGCCAAGAATCAACAATTGGCCTATAAGAGACTTAGAGTAAGAAGGAAGGAAATACAAGCAGCCCTGCTGCTGCAGTGCAGAAAAGAAACCACACGCATGAGACTTTATAATACAAGGCATTAAAATGAAATAATTAAGTCTAAAGCTAGCTGGCAGCAGCATGTTAGCAAATAAGGAAAGAAAGAAAGATAGCTATAGGTGTCAGAAGTGTGATGATGATAACATAAAAATAGGAGGGAAAACATTGGGAAGAAGGAACAAAGCAGCACAGCTGCTGCAGTAGAAACTGAACAGCCATACTGCTGCAGAGATAAAGCAGAAACCTTGGGCAGTGTGCTCGGTTGAGTAAAGGAGAGAAGTCTTCCAGCCATGCTTTCCTTCTATGCCCTACAAACAATAGCAACCAGAGCTATTAATATAGCTATCTAAACTTAAGTCTTATGCATTAAGATAAGAAAGAAAACCACACTGCATAAACCTCTATATAAAGGAGTAGAGGGACTGCCTTAAAACCGTTTATTACCCCAACACTTTCACATATCAGTTTCATAAAGAGAAGTAGCAGTACCAATATTCAAGAAGTCCACAGTTCATTCAAGAAGAAGGAGATAAAGCTTTAGGTAATCTCAACCTTCTTTTATGTATTAGCTAATGAATCATAATACTTAAACTTCTAAAACCAAAATTGAAGCTTAATACTTCTAGAACCAAAACAGAGTATCAAACATGTAGTTATACTAAAAGTGCAGTTTATATATGTGTTTAAGATATCAGTTAATGACCAGCGTATGAATTAGAATGCATGTCCATAGTTTTGAACAACAAACCATAAGCCAGAATCTTTAAAACATAGAAAGCAGAATAAGCATGCTTAGAATCCAGTAAAGCCAACCTCTAATTTAGAAATAACTCCAATCACATGTGTAAAATTCTAGCAGAGCTTTACAGATACTGACTTCCAACATCTTTTAAAATTTAGAATTTACACTGACAGAAAACATGAAGCATAATACAGATGAACACACTACTACAAAATATACGTGAGACTACACTTGAAAGTGTCCATGCAATAGTGTTATTGTGGCATTTTAACTATCATGGCACTTAAATTAAGTGCCATATAAAACGATGTCATAATAGATATAGTGTAAGTTTAAATTATATTTTATTACATTTAACCTTGCCACCATAAGTCACGTATAATCACACATTTTAGTGTAATAAAATGTGGCTTAAGAATACTCTACATTTTTCATTTAAAAGTAACGAAAATTAAATTAAATAAAATAATAAAATTAAAATTTTTACATTTTCCTCCTTCAATTATTAATAATTACATATTCCACCTATCATAGAATATCTTATATATTTACTATTTAAATAATTTTTTATTTTTCCTATTCATTTTGATTACATATACTATGTTTAAATTTCTATAAATATTTAATATAATTAATAATATAAAATTTTCATATAGACGTGGAAAATACGCAAATTCATGAAATAATACTATATTATATTTCATAAATAAAATAATACAAGATATATCAAGTTCCAACTAAAAATAGCCTATAAGATTTGGATCAATACAACTATACAAGGATGCATACAAAAAGATACAAAGTGAGAAACAAGATCATCATGCTCTAAATAACTATTGATCACATTCACTTTGATCCTTGTTACTTGCAACTTTGCCAGTCCAAACTTTCCAAGGGTTGTGTGCTGAAGTCTGAATACATTGTAATGAGAACTCGCTAGTTTAGCATAAGCAACAATGCCGACATTCTTAACAACAAAGTGCCCCTTAACAAGCTACTGCTGCTATTGCAAAAGAAAATATATTAGAAGCTAAACTCAAACAATGAAAGAAATATAATACTTGAAGTTGTAAAGAAATCAATTATTACCTTCTTAAATGAGCAATTTGCTCCTGTATGATCGTAAGCTCTCCATATCATGTAGTTCTTGTTGATAACTTACCAACTGCAATCTCTTTGTATATTTAATATTCAATTTCTAAACATTATGGCCTTAAAAAACTAAAAGAAATTCTTTAAGGAATAACAGAAGTGCAAAATATATAATATACAAATGGAAGCAAAATATATAACAATGTAAAGAAAGAAGTTGCGGCATAAATAGTGATCAAGAACAACAATTTAGTTCATGATCAAAAACAAATCATTAAGAAAATGGTAGTGAAATCAAAATTACGAACTCCACCGAACAAACTTTCAATAATTATATCCTACATTGACAGGGTTTTACAAGAAAATATACTACGACACAAAAATATAACCATGAATTAACAAATTGGGGATTAAGATTTTGAAGAACGAACCCTCATTTCTCGTAATCTGGTAGCCATGATGCGTAGATTATTTTCCATTCCTTTTCTCCTGTTCAACTCCTTGAGTGGAAAAGAATAATTGGCTGGGAGAATTCCCACCTCATTTATTCACATAAATGGAGTAGTGGGCAGTTATAATTTTCTTTTTAATTTTTCAATAATAAAAACATATTAATGGTGATGGTGAGTCGACCATATTTTAATACATATATTATATGCTCTCAAAATTTTTTAAAAATAAAAGTATTTTATCTAATTTTATTTGCTTTTAAACTTACTTTAGTTATAAAAATGTTCTTGCCATATCTCGATATTTTATCTTAAGAGTATTTATCTCTTTTGTTTTAAGAAATTCAAATATATTTCTAGATATACATTTATGACCACAGTACCATGTTAGTGGAGTATAATTTTTTAAGAGTGGTTATATATATATATATACATGAACATAACATTACATATATTACAATTCTCTTGATTATGAAAGTACTAATAATATTAATAATAAATAACAATAGCAAATAAAACTAATAATTAATAAATATATATTGAAACTTATTGGTCTTTCATTAGGCACCGTCTGCTTTTATAAGTTTTGTTTTCCTTTTATACTTAAATATTTTTAAATTGCTTTACATTATTTTATTTAAAAAATATAGATCAAAACACAAGTGTCATAAAATCAATACTTTGATGGCAACTATTTTAAAATGCGGTATCAAGTTTCACCATATATGTGGTCAAAAGTCAGTGTGAGAATAGAGAATTTATAATGACATCTTTCTTCGAATGTATTAAAAAAGATGTAGTAATAGACGAATTTTCTAGTAGTGACAATAGCAATAGAAATTAAGCAAGACACTGCAGAACACAGAAATCCTAGATTTAACTATATCCAAATTTGTGAACCATAAGAAAGGAAAAAGAAAAGGAAAGAGTAAGAACTTAGCTGCTGAGGTCAGTGAGGTTTGCTCCAAAACATAGGACTGAAACCTCTTAATGCTTAGAACCAGCAACCCTCTTTGAAAATCAACATAGAAAGTAATCAGTCCAGAAAATTCAAATCTAAATCTGGAACAGGAAAGAAATTTAAAGCATGCATAGAATTTCACTAAACAAATATTAAGAATCTCACAGAATGAAAACCTAAGCTAGATTTAGGCAGAATCGAAGAATAAGTGAAAGCAGAGAATAAAGAAAGATAGATTTACCTTGAAATTTCCAATTAGCTTCCTCCGAGAGATAAGTTGAGCGATAGAGACTCTGCCTTCTCGCAGAAAATAAGAGCAAAGAGAGAAGGAGATTAGCAATAGAAATTAAGAAATAATTATGTGCAAATTTCAGAAAAATAAATAGAGTAAGGAAAGGAACTGAGCTGAACATTCTCACCACCAAATCTCAAATCAGAAACTCCCCACCATCGAGCCATCCCAATCTCTCCTCAAACCAGTCCCTTAATCAAAATAATCAGAAAGAAAATTTAGAACATAGAAAGAAATTAGTACAAAATACGAATTCAAAATTTTGGGAAATAAGCCCAACATTTAAGATCTATTCAAATCAGAATATGAAATTAGAGATGGGTTTGGGGGAGGGAAATTGAGAGAGAAAGAAGAAGATTTACCTTTGGTAGAGGCGAGCCGATTGACAGCAACACCATCGAAGCTCTTCGCCTTTCAGAGGCAGAGAGAGAGAGAGCTCGAGGAAACAGAAAGAAAACGGGGACAGCGAGAGAGAGACGGGGACAGCGAGAGAGAGACAGGGAGCGAGAAAGAGTCGGGACAGCGAGAGAGAGACAGGTCGAGCGAGAGAGAGTCGGGACAGCGAGAGAGGAAAGAGAAGGGAAAGTGAGTAGAGCAGAGAGTGAGTAGAGAAAGGAGAGAGCAGGTCGATTGAGAGAGAGAGAGGGCAGATCGAGTGAGGCGGAAGGGAGGAAGGTGTGAGATTGTGTTGTAGTAGATTAGGGCTAAGGAAATTAGAATAATCTAGAACTTGGGCCGAGTCATGGGCCAAGTTATGGGCCGAAAATAAACAAAGATTGGGCTAGAAAATTTATTTGTTTCTGGGCCTAGGAAATTATAAGATTGGGCTGTGAATTATTTTGTGTCTGGGCTTAAGTAAATTAAAACATGGGTCTAATCTTGGGCCGAAATAATTAATCCGTTGGGCCGAGAATTTATAAATCTATTGGGCTGAATTGATTAAATCTTATGGGCCGAGTATTAATTCATGGGTCGATTATTTGGGCCGAAAAATAATGAGATTTGAGCTCAGTTTACAATCTTAAGTTAGTTAATACTTAAACTAATTAAATTAATTAGTGAAACCAATAATGGGAAAATGGATAGCGATGTATCTACGTACATTAAGTATTAATATTTAGAGCTATTAATTTAGAGTATTAAAGCCTAAGTATGAAATCAAGAAGATCCAAATTATTAATTAGGATCTAAATTAAGAGAATTGATATCTCTTATTAATTAAGGATATTATTTAAGAGATTAATATTTTAAGGTTGTTTAAAGAGTTAAATAACTAGAAACCTCAATGTTATTCGAATAATTAATGATCGAGAATTAATTATCTCATTAAGTGTTAATACACTTATTGCACTTAATGCAATTACCGGAGTAATTGAATCGAGGATTCAACACCTTAAATAATATTGATCTGAAGTATCAATATCTCGATTAACAAGTCGAAATAAGAACCAAGAATGATATATTCTTATGATTAAAGGTTTCAAATGCACGAAGGGCATTTTAATTTATACGAGTTTTCTAAAGGTTCGTACGAGAGACCTGTTCGCGTTTCGAGACCAAAGCAAGTGCAATCCAAAGTTATCCAAGTAGGCTTTCTAACCTATACATCAAGTGTAGGCTTTCTATTACAAATAAAATTATGTGTGCCTGTATGCTATTTATGTTGCTTTCGAGATGATTTCAAATTGAGGAAATTATGTTTCAAAATGTTGTCTTGCCGAAATGATTTATATTTTGTATCAATGCCTATCTAGAAGGGTACCTGAATTAAGGATCCTGGATGTCTGGTTTAAGGATTCGAAGAATTTAAATCAAATTCGGGTTCCAGTGGGTAAGCATCCCCACTCGAACTAGTGTACACAAGTAAATAACCGGGAGTCGACGTAGATGTTGACCGGTTACAGTGGACCGTGAGTCATCTTAGCGGGTTGGCCGGTTCGGTGTCCGTAGAAGATGGCCACCTTCTCGGTACCATAAGTTAAAGTGCAGATATGGCTTGAATACTAAAGAAAAAGACTGATCAGTCAAAATACAGGTTTCACAAAAAGGATTTAGTGAACGTAGGTACTTTTAAAGAAAATCCCTACGTGTCACTTTTACGGCATTGACAATTAATAAATGGTTTTATAGTAGTAGTAGTAGTAGTAGTAGTATGAGCCAGACATCAACGACAATGACAAAGATTTCACTCACAAGCGACATGGCTACACTAGCAAAGAAAGTGAGGTACTTGCAACTTGTTGGGTCGATATAAGTGTTGATTATATTATTGGAAATGATCAAAAACATGATCAATATTGGAAGCGAATTTCACGACAAAGTATGCGATCAGATTAAGAAGAAATGGGGTTGGACTTAATTTGTATTATATTATTATTTGTTTTACTATTTTTTACATGCAACTTTGTATTTTTTTTATTTTTAGGAATTTAATTATGTATTGCACTTTATTTGTATTGATCTAATTTTAATTATGTATTGCACTTTATTCCTCTAGTACATTGAATTATCATTGCATTCTATAAATATGTATTGCACTTTATGTATTCCTCAATAATTTAAATATGACCGTTGGCATTATCATTGCATTATTCAAATTTTGTTTTAATAACATTTAATGTTACCGTTGACACTATTATTGCATTATTTAAATTTTGTTAGAATAATTAGAATGTGACCGTTGCATTGAAAGCATATTGAATTTATTGTAAGAAAACGGTCATGTCATTTTTTCAAATTCTCAATGCTATAAATATATCATTCCACTCATTCATTTATAATAACTTCATTGCAACTCCCTCACATATATTTTAATATATCAACATTATATCTTACCCATTTTTTTCCAAACACATAAAAGATGTCTTCTTCCTCTAGTGATTGGGACAATTCCATCGATGATGAGGCGGATCTAAATGCCTTAGAATCATGGAACGAAACCAATCAACGTTTTTTCAACTATATTCAGGCACAACAAGATCCACGATGCAATAGAGTGTTTGTGCGTCGAGATCGTAATGCAGCAAATGTTCAGCTCATGAAGGATTATTTTGACGAAAATTCGACTTGGGGTGCAAGTGTATTCCGTCGACATTTTCGGATGTCAAAAGCGTTATTCCTTCGAATCGCTAGTTCATTGGAGGCAAACGATGCGTATTTTCAGCTCCGTCAAGATGCAACAGGTACAAATGGTTTCACACCTTTACAAAAATGTACGGTGGCACTACGACAACTAGCAAATGGTGGTGGAGCCGATCAATACGACGAGTATCTCCGTGTTGCAAAATCAACAGGTATTGAATGTCTTAAAAATTTTTGTCGCAGTATCATTGACATTTTTGGTGCAGAATACTTAAGAAAGACAACCACTGATGATTGTCAACGTCTACTTCGGATGCACAAAGAAAAACACGGTTTTCCCGGAAAATGATCGGAAGTCTCGATTGTATGCATTGGGCGTGGGAAAATTGTCCAGTAGCGTGGAAGGGTCAATTCACTCGTGGTGATCAAGGTCACCCTACAATAATTCTTGAAGCGGTTGCCTCTCAAGATTTATGGATATGGCATGCTTTTTTTGGAGTTGCCGGATCAAATAATGACATTAATGTACTTAATCAATCTCCACTGTTCAATGACACCTTACTGGGAAATGCACCACAAATAAGTTTTACAGCTAATGGTGTACGATACAATCATGGCTATTATCTATTTGATGGAATTTATCCCGAATGGCCTACCTTCGTCAAGACTATTCCACAATCCACAGATGACAAACAGAGGTTGTTCAAAATGATGCAGGAATCTGCACGAAAAGATGTTGAACGAGCATTTGGTGTCCTCCAAAAACGATGGGCAATTATTAAAGGTCCATGCAGACTTTGGTTCCGAGAGCATATAAAAGATATCATCATCGCTTGTATTATTATGCACAATATGATAGTCGAAGATGAGAAAGAAGGCGTCACCGATTTTACAGATGATGACGATGATGTCGGATCTAGCGATAGAGTGCGTGCAACACAAGGAGCGACTCTTTCATTTCGAGCACATATAGATAGGTCAACAAATTTACGAGATAAACGAGCTCATAAAAAATTAGAACACGATTTAATTGAGCATATGTGGCAGCACTTTGGCAACGGTGATGAGTAGTTTTTTTTGTTATTGCATTTTCCCTTTAGTTATGCGTGTTATTTTCAAGTTTGTATTGATTTTGAATCATTATAATATTTTCTAATTTTCGTTTGTAATAGGTATCGAAAATAAGTATTGTACGTTATATGAAATTTTCAAGTTTATTGCAAATTTATCTATCCTTTATCTTTTTTTTTCATTGCTTACATTTAGAATATTTTAAATAATAAAATATTAAAATTCATTTTATAAATTTAATTTAAAAAATACTATATAAAATCAAAATAATAAAAGGTATTAAATTAAACTAATCATAAAACATAGTATATACATAAAATATATAAATCAAAATAATAAAAGGGATAAATTGCATTAAGTGGGCTCCATCAAATAGTATTAGCACCCCAAAATTAGTACCCATCATTGTTGATGGTTCTAATTTTGAGGTTCTTATACATGTGTCAAAATTAGAACCCCAAAAGGGGTTCTACCATTGTAGTTGCTCTTAGTTACTTTGGAATAATTGAATAATTGTTGAATAGTGTCAATTTGTTTAATTTAATTAATTGTTTATGAAAATTAGGATTAATTAAAAATAATGTATTAGCCTAACCAAATTGAATATTGAAGTAATTGAATAATTGAATACTTGTTTATGTTTAATTTAGAGTTAATTTCTTAATTAGTGTTAAACTGAATTAATTGTTTATGTTGTTAATTTCATTATTTTAAATTTATTATTTTAAATTATTTAATTTTAGTAATTTAGTATAATTTGTTTTAAATTATTTAATTTATTACGTCTTAATTTCTATGACATGCATAATGATTGTTTAATTTTATTACGTCTTAATTTATTACGTTTTAAATTGTATTATATATATGTATAACGATTCAATGATATATATATATATATATTATGACATTGGGATAGACGTAATTAATTTCATAATAATCTTCTCCATTTGAGATAGATTTTGATTACACCTTAAGGATCTTTTCCCAATATGTATAATATTATACGAACTCGTTCTATTTCGATTATATTGGAATGTTTTGATGAGATGCATGTGTGTTGTGATGTTTTGATGATATATGACATGCATGTTGGGATGGTTTGATGACATTAGATGACTCGTTATATTGGATGGAATTAGCTAGAATAGTTTAAATAGTACTATATAAAAATCTTGATTCTACCTGCAACCCAAATGACCCAATGCTTGTGATCTCCAACTGACTCAAATGACCTAAATGCTTAGCATCAAACAATCTAAGTATCAACTTATAATTCATAACTGCTAATCAATGACTTACAAAACCTTAAATGTGTAATTAATTGATAGAACACTAATAGTATCGCCCTCTATTCAACCTCAAATAATTCAACTCCAAATAATTCAACTTCTCTATTCAACTCCCATAAAGCACCCTCCTTTCATTGTCATTCAATTTTTTTCCTTATTCTCTGTTACACATGTGCAATCTTTCTTTAAATGTGTAATTTAATAGACCAGTAATAGACTCGCCCTCTCCGTAACTAATTAATCTTTCTTTCATTATGTGAATACTTATTATTAATCAGGGTTATAAAAATGAGTCGAGATTGGATGTATTTGCGGTTATTTCCGAATGGAGGATTTAATCCACATTTTCTTTGTGGGCTTGAAGAGTTTTTAAGATTTGCAAGTAGTCAGCACCAGTACGTGGATGGAGAAAAAATTAAGTGTTCGTGTGTGAAGTGTAGGAATATATGGTTTAGAAGTACAAATGTTGTACAACTACATTTTACTAGAAAATGTTTCACATGGGGTTATGAGATCTGGAGGTTTCATGGGGAAACTGAAATACCTTCAGATGTTCAAGAAACACGTGTTGATGTAGATGTAGACCCTGAAGAAGATTATGGAACATACCACGAGATGATTTATGATCTCGGGGGTCCCAGTTTTAACAACCCAGACGTTGAATAAGATCCAAATATTACAACAAAATTATTATACGAGTTTTTGGATGCCGCTGATAAAGAGTTATACCCTGGGTGTAAGAACCACACTCATGAAGACCCGTAGTATGTCACAAAAATATTTTAATGAAATGTGTGTTTTGTTAAACGAAACATTTCCAGATCATCACAGAGTACCCATGAACAACTACAACACACAGAATTTGCTACGTGCAATGGGTTTACCTGTAGAAAAGATAGATTCATGTAGGAATCACTGTATGATCTATTGGGAAGCAGATTCTCATCTTATGAATTGCAAGTTTTGCAATGAAAGTCGATACAAAGATAAGATACGAGGTGATATGAGTCGGGGACGTAAATCAGATGCGTATAAGAAGATGTACTACTTCCCCTTGACACATCGCTTACAGAGGTTGTATGCATCTAAAGCTACAGCTGGAGACATGATCTAACATTCAACTTCAGTTGATGATGGTGTTATGCGTCATCCTGCAGATTCACTGACATGAAAGCACTTTAATGTGACTTACCCAAGTTTTACAGCGGAGCCACGAAATATCAGATTAGGCCAGTCAATAGATGGTTTTCACCATACGGTCAATCGGGAGAACAATATTCATCTTGGCCTATTATCTTTACGCCTTACAACTTACCTCTGTGGCTGTACATGAAAGAACAACACATGTTTCTCACAATCCTTGTGCCTGGTCCTAGAAATCCAAAAGATAAGATAGATGTGTACCTACAGCCTCTTATATCTGAACTCAATCAATTGTGGTAAGTTGGTGCCCATACTTATGACATTTCAAGGAAATAAAACTTCCAGATGCATGCAGCGTTGATGTGGACCATAAGTGATTTTCTAGCATACTATATGTTGTTTGGTTGGAGTACAACTGGAAGATTAGTTTTCCCTCTCTTTATTATATTTTTGTTATGTTTTTGGTCATCGTTATGTCGTGTCTAGACTTTAGATTGTTCATTTTCGTACTCTTTCTAGTTCGTTTATACGCCGGTCGTTGTGTTTTCATATTTTGATGTAGGATGGTGGAATGAGGAAAGGTTGGAGCTACAAGTGGTGTCTTATGCGTCGCACATGAAAAACCGAGTGAAGTGGGAAGAATCGAATAATGCATGAGAAGAAAAACCGAGGTGAATGAACAAGCACGGAGCCCCGCTGCCACTGGAACCCCAGCTCCCGCTGGGGTGGAGCAGAGCAGATTTTCAGAGAGCAGAGGTCAGCGACCGCTGGCCCTGTAGTCCTAGCGCGGCAAAAAGGCAAAGCCAGTGACCGTTCGTTGGCTAGCAGTTATGTGCGATTTTTAAAAGTATTTTTGGCGTCATTTTCAGAACTCCCAACTTATGTAACTCGAAAATACTCTCTACAAACTTATTTTACTTGCTTTCTTAGTTTAGATTTAGTGAATTCCAATCGATCGAAGTGTATTCCGACTTGAGATTCTTACATTTCATCTAGTAAGCTTTCTTTTGATGGATTCATCTTATGTTTCTACCATGTTCATCATGATTCTAGATTCCTACTAGGGTTGGATATGAATTCTCTTATTTGATGTTGCGATTGATTCATGCTTAGTTGATTGACTTGTTTTGGATGGAATTTAGTGATTGATCACCATTGTATTCATATATGTGTCAACATAGATTGGGAGATTACTTTTACAGTTGATTTAGGGTTAATCAACATTATTCTCTAATCGGGAACGTTTGAATAAGAGTTCGTATTAGGATAAGTTATGTCTTGAGGTGTGTGAGTTTGATATGTAAGTGAAAGTCACAACTTAGTATATAAATAAAAAATTAATTTCTTAAGCTACCTCTTATGATCCTAAACGAGTATGAATGTATGATCAATTTGATATCAATTAAGAGTTTTAAATATCCAGTCATAGACTTCAATATTCGGTTTTTATTAGCTAGATAATCATAATTCTCTTGATCTTATTTAGAGTGTTAGGAATTGTTCTCGCAACATCCAAGTACTTCTGATTGAATAGTTTTGTTTAGTCTTCCGCGAGTTCGACTTAGGGTAGCTTAGCACGTACTAGAAGACTCGTTTAATTGCGAGAACTTGGACCTACGTTTTAGGTTGAACATCTTCGATGCATGGAACAAACTGAAGCATTTTCTTTAACTCATAGCCGGAAGAAGTCATGGTTTGATACACATCGCAAGTTCTTACCCTACGATCACCAGTTCAGGAGGAACAAGAGGGCTTTTAGAAAGAATAAAGTTGCTGCAGATGATCCTCCAGAAAGGAGATCATGAAAATAGCTACTGTATCAGATTGAAGATCTGAGTTTCGTCAAGGTAACTAAAGATTATGATGATTATAACAAACATATTTTAAAACAAGTTACCACTAGATGGAGGAAAAAGAGTATCTTTTGGGACCTTCCATATTGGAGTTCTTTGTTGATTCGTCACAATTTAGATGTTATGCACATTGAAAAGAATATTTTTTGATAACATTTTCAATAATGTGATGAATGTCGAAGGCAAGACAAATGACACAACAAAGTCTAGGCAAGAACTAAACTACTATTGTTATAGACCAGAGCTGATGCATGATGAGTATACCAATAAATATCCTAAGGCATGCTACACATTTGACAAAAAATAGAGAAAAATCATGTGTGAATAGGTGGAAGGCCTTAAGTTTCATGACGGTTACGTCTCAAATATGGGTAGATGTGTAGACATGAGTAAATTGAAGATGTTTGGCATGAAGAGTCACGATTGTCATGTTTTCATGCAACAATAGCACTCATAGCATTTCGAGAACTACTCCCACAAGGTGTTTGGAACAGAGTTGTGCTTATTTTTTCGTGATGTCAAAGAGAGGATATGGAGACACTTAACAATAACATCCCAGTGATTTTGTGTAAACTTGAGTCTGTATTTCCGCCAAGCTTCTTCGATTTAATGAAACATTTGTCTATCCATCTAGCTGACAAGGCAAGAGATGGAGGACTAGTTTAATATCGATGAATGTACCCATTTAAGAGATACTTCAAAACATCATAATTTTATTAATATTTCAACTAATGCATTATGTTTAATGCTTTCCAAATGAAATCATTTCTATACAGATTTTTGAGAAAGTTGAAAAATAATGTGAAGAACAAAGTAAGTGTTGAGGGATCCATATGTAATGCATACTTAGTAGAGGAAGTCACTGCATTTTGCTCCTATTATTTTGAGGATCATGTAAGTATTATTCATAAAGATTTGTCTCGCAACTACGTTGGAGGATGTTCTACTAGTGGGGAACAAGATCAACCAGACTTGCTTTTCATATTCAAATTGGCTGGAATTGGTTTTGGAAAGACAACAAAAAGATCATTGGATGATAGTGAATACAGAGCTGCTCATCTATACGTACTCCATAATTGTGTGGAGATCGATCCATATATCAAGTAAAGTTTTACAACTCAGGGGTGGTTTGGTTTGTGTGATAGGATTGATAGGATTATAAGTTTTAAATCTCTACCTTTTTATCCATAATCCTCTATCTCCCTATGAATTCAATCCATTTTTATGCCTCTTAATCACTCAAATATTTGATTATATAATCACACCAAATTTGGCTTGATTATTTAATCAAGCATTTGAGTGATTAAGGAGCATAAAAAATGACTAAATTCATAAGGAGAGAGAGGATTATGGATAAGAAGGTAAACATTTAAAGGTTATAATCCTATCAATCCTATCACACAAACCAAACCACCCATCAATATAATCGCACTTCTATTTAATTGAAGATGTAGCTTTTATTAACTAATATTTCCTTGTTGTATGAAGGGAGTACAAATCACAACTCAATGTCTTAAATCCATGGATTTAAATCCATGGATTTCTGACATAGACATTGACAAGAAAATGTCGACAGAATTTCCTGAATGGTTTTGTACCTATGTGAGTCAAATTGTCACTAATCTAACTTGAATTGAATTTATAACATATATGCATCAATAACTTGATAAATATAAACTTGTGTGTGATATAGTTACAAATTTATGTAACATATCCTGTTATGTGGGATACTGCACGTGGACCTTCACCAATGATTACAACATATCATGGTTATTTGGTGAATGGTTATAAATTTCACATGATATCTCACGGAACTAACAAAGCAAGTATGAGTAGTGGTGTGTACATCAAAGCTGGTAACTATGGAGACTCTAGCGAGACAGATTTTTATGAACAATTATTCGAAGTGTGCGAACTCACATATCCAGAATTATACAATAAAAAGGTCGTTTTATTCAAGTGTGAGTGGTTTGACACTTCGTCGGCAGGTACAAGGGTTGATCCTCAGTTCAAATTAGTGTCTATAAATCATACACGCAGATTTAGAAAGTATGAACCTTTTGTATTAGTCATCCAAGCTACACAGGTGTATTACTGTTCATATCTGAGTATGAATCAACAATGTAAAGACTGGTGGGAAGCTTGTTCTATCAAGGCAAGGTCCATTGTCGATGAGTCTCAAGTTGATGTGTCTAGTTCTACAGTAGAGTCACCATATCAGGAGGATGATGATGTGAATGTAGTAAATATTGTCGATTTAGATGATACTATATCAGTTCACTGAGACGGTGACCAGGTAGAAATTGAAGATGATGAAGAACATCAAGACTCTGATAATGTCCTTGAAACATAAGAGGATGAAGAAGATGATGATGATGAGTATGAAGAAGATGAAGCTTCAGATGACGAAGAAGAAGAAGATGACGATGATGACTATGTAGATGAGGATGATGAAGATGAAAATGACAATGAAGAAGACGACGAAGATTAACACATTGTGTAGAAAACTTACCATATTCTAATTTCAACTTATTAATTATAAATGCAACTCATTGTATATTCGATATAAAACTTCAACTTATACGTTTTTTGTTATAAATGCAACTTAGTTATTAATTTTCAACCTAATATATGTCTTCGATTCGGAGAGCTTCCCCACTCGATGATGTTGGTACTCCTCGAAGATAGGGTACACGGCGTTCTCCATTTTACGCCGTGGTCGGCTGGGGTTCCCCGGGCTCATCATCTAGATATGAGTCAGGTACTGGTCTGAGCTACCACGTTGGTGGCTTAGGTTTAGCTGGTCCCTTCTCTGGCTCTGATACTGATCAACACGTGGAGCCGAGACCCATAGGGGACTTCGTTCTCTCTGTGAGTGAGTTGGGGTACGTAAAAATAATCACATATTCAATTTTAACACATATTTAATAAGTAATTCAAAAGACTAATATATATGTTTCAAAAATGACTTATGTAGGGGATTTTACCCGCATAGAAACCCTGCTGATTACATCTGAGAACTATTTAAGATAGTTCCGAATCCAACTGGATACAGTTGGAAGTTGACATCTCCTGAAGTCAGGCAGAGATATTGGAAGGAGTTTAAGGTTCGAAAATTTTCTAAACCTTTCAAATTCATTATATATTATAACGATAAACTTGAAGTTAACTACAATTTCTAACATACATTTTGAATGTTAGAAAAAATTTACTTGGCAAGCGGTGATTGATGCCAAGATTCGAGAGTTGTGGTATGATAAGTACAGGGAACGATATAAGGACTATATATGTGGGATTAAGATGAGGAGGAATGATCCCCCATAGAGAGGTGGAAAGCCGGGATGGTGGACTGATGATGTTTAGGCGGGTTCGCTCGCCTACTGGTCTCAGAATGATGTGATCAATGGACTGGTCCTATGAAGCATAGGGGAGGGTCAAAGTCCATTATGCAATGAGCTAAGGAGAATGTATTTTCAATTCATAATTTTAATAATATTTTATAGTTTTATTTCATATACACATGTTTCAATAACACAACCCAATTGATATGTAATGCATAGGCTATTGAGAGGGGAGTACCTCAGATAGACTGCATGTTCGACTCCTTTCTCGATGAGCATTACGCAGACGGAACGTATACCGATGCGAAATCACAGACGATAGCGGTAAGTCTTAATTTCAATGTAATATATATAGTTTCTATTTTCAATCTTAATATATAATATGTATTATTAATAAATTTTCATTTCTCATATAAATACAAATTGAGGTGTTTGCCCGTGCTGAGCGGGATCGTGCCGAGCTGCCTGAGGGAGACCACGATGCAGTGGAGGTCAACGAGATCTACTTGGAGGTTCTTGGCGTCCCGGACAAGAAGAAGCGGCTGTTCAGTACGGGATCAGCAGGGAAGGTGTTGAGAGCCTCTAAGTTCGGTGGATCATCGTCCTCCTCATGAGCCAGCAGGACCGAGGTTGAGGATCTACGCCGCCGAGTAGAGGAGCAGAGGCTGGATGAGCAGAGGAGAGGAGATTGGCTGAGCAGACGGCACGTCTGCAAGCCCAGTACGACCAGATCGCTCGCTGGATGTCAACCCAGTCAGGAGGAGCTAGTGGTAAATTCCCTCCGTTTCCCCCTTCCCAGTCTGATCCACCTCCCCCTTTTCTCGATCATGATTCCCAGTAATACTTTGATCGTGTATTTGATAGTGATACTTGTGTACAATTGATACTAATATACTAGTGTTTGTATTTGTATTGTTTGCATAATTGGTTTATGTTACGTATGCGTGCAATTCGAATTTCGATCGATTTCATTTTTTTTTGATTTTAAATTATCGTTTAATATTCGATTATAATTTATAACCATTCACCAAATAACCATGATATGTTGTAATCATTGGTGAAGGTCCACGTGCAGTATCCCACATAACAGGATATGTTACATAAATTTGTACCTATATCACACACAAGTTTATATTTATCAAGTTATTGATGCATATATGTTATAAATTCAATTCAAGTTAGATTAGTGACAATTTGACTCACATAGGTACAAAACCATTCAGGAAATTCTGTCGATATTTTCTTGGCAATGTCCATGTCAGAAATCCATGGATTTAAGACCTTGAGTTGTGATTTGTACTCCCTTCATACAACAAGGAAATATTAGTTAATAAAAGCTACATCTTCAATTAAATAGAAGTGCGATTATATTGAGGGGTGGTTTGGTTCGATTATAATTGTCTTGTTCGCTGAGAATCCATCGTCAGGTCAACGATAAAAGGCGAACGACAGATTCACAGTCCGTCGTTAGCCAATGACAGATATTTCTGTCATCCATCCGTCATTATTGCTTCGGCGACGTTGACGGCCACCGGGGGAACCTAACGACGGAATGACAGTTCGTCGTTAGTCCGTCATTAGCTGACGACGGACTGTATATTCCGTCGTCCGAAGGGCTAACGACAAATGAAATACAGACGAACATTGTCCGTCGTTAGTCCACCGTTAGCCCTCAGGGACAACGGAAATTTAAAGGCTAACGACGGAATATTTCATTGCCTGTCAACCTTTGTTTTGTAGTGATTTATCTCTTCATGATGCAGTGTGGTAGTAATATAAATGTGTTAGTCATGTATTACTGTAATTTATGAGGACAAGGTGACTGTTGAGGGTGGGGGAGTTGATACGTCTCGAGATAATGAAGGAATTGTCAAAGATCGGCCTAAACGTGAACGCAAGAAATATGCTCGATATAATTCCTGAGGCAAAGAAATGCAAGTTTGATTAATAGAAGTTTTACTATTTTCATTCCTAGTATAGTTGGTAATTTATTAAGTTGACTTATTATTATTTTCTTGGGCTTAGCCCGTATCTTATTAGGATGTCAATTACTAATCCTTATGTGATTAGGTTTTGTGGAGACTATTTATAAGTCCAACTTCAGTTTTGGCAATTATCATTAAAAATATCTCGTTTCATAAACCTTAGGGTTTGTTCTTGCGCAGCGCAAGTAAGATCCGTCTCGAGCTATATCGAGATTTATTCGTAATATTCTGAAGCAGGACGTTTCATATATACACACCAACAATACTACAAATCCCTATAATAATATAAATATGAAAGCATCATATAATAAATAAAATAGTCATACACATTCACAACAAAATACTTGTGTCAAAATTAAATGAAATTCATTTGGAAATTCCATAACGAAATCAATTAAATTTGGTAACTATATCCATATGAAATAATATTATATGTATTAAAAATAATATTGTTTATATTAAAAAAAATAAAAATATGAATATTATTTGTTAATGAAATAATAACATTTGTTTGTAAAATAATATTATTTGTTAATGCAATAATATCATTTGTATGACAACACTTATATGAATATTATTTGTACTAAATACTATAAATATTGAAATGGTGCTAAAAATAATAAAAATAGTGATGTTAAATATTAATAATATTAATAAAAATTAATATTAAAATGTCATATATATGTTACAATATATATCTTAGATGCAACAATGCAACGATGCAACAATGCAACGATATGTTTAATATTAGTATATATTTCTCCATTTGGTCGGCCATCCCCTGATCAATTGTTTCACAGTCAAGCAAGCAAATGATCTGCCATTTGATTGTCTGTTTATTTGAATCGATGAACTTTGATGAACTTTATGTGCAATTAGGGTGTTAATGGATGGGTAAAATTTGCACTGAAATCGTTAAAATAATTATGATTTTGGAATCGGAATCGTACCGTTAAATATCGGTTTCGAACTGGACTCGGACCGTTAATTAAATTATTAATGGTTTCCGGTCGGGGGAATACTCATGGGTATTTTCGGGTCTGGGTCACCCATAGGTCTCAAACACAATATACACATTCTCTATCTTCCTCCATTCCCCGTTTATTTTTACTAATTTGATATCTACTGTTCTACAACTGTGACTTCCAATTTCTCGTTGATTCATGATTTGTTAAATTGCATTTCTTTTCATAATTTTTGATTTAATTGGATATTAAAAAGTTTTCACTATAATCATATGGACACCCAAATATATATGTCTGATTCCTTGTTTGAATAATGTGATTGGCTAAATACCTATTCGAATTTCGTTGATGGTTTTCCGAAATTTAGTTTGTGTGTTGAGAATGTGCACTATTGTGTATATGTCTACTTTATGTTTGACAAAATTCCTAAATGAAGCACGAAGCATGAAGAAATTGTTTATGCTTTGAACATCACTTTAAAATTAGTTGTTACTTACTATAATTGGATGGTTTCTACAGTTGAAAAATATTATTATTATTATTAGGAAAAATTATTTTTTAAGATAAAAAAAAACTAGAAAAAAAATTGAAAAAACAAAATTGATTTTTTTTTTTTAAAAAAAATTGGCCGGGCCGGGCCGGGTTAGAATTAGAACGATATCTTACGGGTCGGGTCGGGTCCGGACCGAACATGACTGGGTTTGAACGGGTATGGAATCGTAACCGAAATCATAACTTTGAGGTTTTAACCGATTATGGGTCCGATCAGGATTTTACCCACTTATTGACAAGCTTAGGTGCAACTTGTTAGACCTAAAAAGTGTACACTCTAGGTTCTCGCAAATATACGAGGTCAATTGCACGTGACAAGTTAACTCCAGTCGAATCTCGATGGAAAGCTTAACAGGGCGATTTAATCCTAAGTGTTATTAAAAACAATAAATGGAAAATCATAAACAATCTAAACCAATAATAAGCAGGAGAAATAAGAAATAAAATGAATAGACAAAATAATGAAAAGGTGGGATTCCAGATTTAAGGGCCTAAGAGTTAAGAAAATCTAAAATCAATTAAATCATTCTCCTAAACTCATGCTATTGTTCATTCATTAAGGGCTTCTTAATAGTTAGTCTAATTAATTACATACGTATTCTTAATTAGACAGTATTCACAACTCACGTATTAGATTACCGTAAGAAAAATTTCTTAATCAAGAACAATGATTCGTAATTAATAAATCAATTCCTAGAGTTGCTTAATCATCTAACTACGTATTCGATAATTACGCGGTAATTCTAACTCACGTATTTGAATTACACAATAGGAAAATCACAATTAACAACGAATATAATTCCTACATTTCCGATTTGGAATTATTGATGATTAAACCCTAGGTCAAATTCTAGATTTATTTCTCAATCACATCTAGAATACAAAGGTAATTAAATGGTGATCAAGCATTCAATTCGATTACGCACAAGTTTAATCAATAAAGCATGAATCAAGAACAATCAATAATTAATCAAGAAATCCATAAAACTAGGTAGAGAAAAATAAATCAATTCATTCGATATTAAAAAATAAGAGACACTTACTAAGAATAAATCTTGGATTGAGCATTAATCTCACCCTCAATCCATCGTCCCGATGCGAAATTATAATGAAAATTAAATAATCTAAGTGTTTTAGGGTCTGAAAGAGAGAAAATATGAAAAGAGTCTTGAAAATACGCCCAAAAACGGGCTTTAAATAGCATAAAATGCGTCCAAAAATCACGCCCAGCGCCCGCGGAGGGTCCAGCGGGCGCTGGGCTCGGGTTTCTGTCCCAGCCGAGTCACTGGTCCAGCCGGCGTTGGGGTATAGCGGCTGCTGGCCCCCTAGCGTTGGCCCTCGCGCGCAGCGATTTTGTTTTGGCCCGTTCTTCCTCAGCTACGGACTCCTATCGAGATGAACTTCAATCCTATGCTATCCAATCTTCATTGTTACATCTCAATCTCGTGTCAATTTCCACACCAAATAACCTACATGTAATTACAATAATCAGGCGTAAATACGAACAAAAAATATATAAAATGAACCTAAAACTATGAAATGAGACTCGAAATGTCGTGTAAAAACACGAAAAAAACAAACCAAACACAACTTGTAGGAATCGTGTGTGTAGTGGGTTCTAATGAAAACTAGTGCTTAGGTAATAAATTAGGAATCGATATCAACCATAGATTATGTAGCATTAATGGTTTAGATGTAATCACAACTATATTATTAGATCATAATTATGAGCTTAAAATGGTCTGGAGGGCATATAAGTAAAAGTGTAAAAATTAAAGCTAAAAAAGATGTTAAATTTCAATCTTGCCATAAAACAATTAGGCAAGAGTTATGGACAAAATAAATTAAAATTATTTGATTTAATAAATTAAATTATGAAACCGGGCAATTGGATTTTTTGTGCGTACTAAATTAAATTGGGGAACCAAACATTACTATTTATTTGCGTTAAAATTAATTAGTTTATTTCCTTATTTAATTATATTTATTTGCTTAACCTATTAATTAGATATGCTTATAGATAAATTAGGTGTGATATCATGTTTGTTTTTAATTCTAACTACTCCATCGCATAATAGGCTATGGAGTATGAAGATAAATAAATAAAAAGTATTTGCTTATAAGTCTTTTATATTTGCTTAATACGTTGAATCTATTTGCTAAATAAACTAATTTTATTTGCTTAACAAATTAGATTTTTTTGTTTGATACGTTATATTTATTTGCTAAAATTATCTACTTTATTTGCTTAAAGAATCAATTTTATTTGCTTTTAAATGAACTTTTATGCTATGGATTATAAGATAAACAAATAAAAATTATTTGCTTAATAAGTATTATATTTTCTTAATATGTTAAATCTATTTGCTAAATTAACTAATTTTATTTGCTTAAATAATACTCCCTCCGTCCCCCAAAGTGTGTAACACTTTGACTTGCACGGGTTTTAAGAAAAGTTGTTGACTTTAGTGTATGATGTGTAAGAAGTGCAGTTAGAAAGATGTGTTGTGAGTGGAGATTGGGTCCCACAGATGTCAATTTTGAAAATAAGACAACTTTAAAGGGTAAAAGGGAGAAAAACTATGTCCCAATATAGAAATTTTCAAATGATAAACACTTTGGGGGACGCCCCGAAAAGGAAATTCGTTAAACACTTTGGGGGACGGAGGGAGTAACTTTATTTGCTTTACATAACTATGAAGGTGTGATATATTTTTGCTTATTAAATTAATTAATTTTTTTGCTCATAATATATGCTTCTTTTTGCTCGATATACTTTATACTTGGTTCCAAATCACTAGAAAAAAAAAAGGAACATAAGCAATATAATGTTTCGTAATAGAATTATGTAACATTTAAATTAATATCTCACTTTATATGGTTAGGGCCCATTTGGTACACAAGTTATGGACAGTTGGGTAGAAATAAACCTTCCTCGTCTTGTATTTAGTAACAAATGTTTTAAACCCACTGGCCCCGATATTAAAATAGCAACCCGTGTTAAAAGGTAGATTAAAGATAGATTATTATCCCACCACCTACCCGATATTAAAACTAACTCTGTTCATGAACAATAATAAGCGGGTTTTTTCATTTTCCAAAACTACCCTTCTCATAAATATTTTATATTCCTTCTAAACATAACACTTTTCTTCAGGCAGCTTCTTTGTTCGGCGAAATCCCATCCAATACCATCGTAGGCGAAGCCGGCGGATGAGGACGCAGACAGCCCCGACCCCTCCGTCGAAATCGGTGAAATCCTCGAAGATCAAGGGCGCCGCGGATGAGGACGCCGGTAGCCCCGGCCCCTCGGCGGCGGATGAGGATAACAACAAAATTAGGGATTTCAAAATTACGGATAACAACGGTGGATGAGGATGACAACACAGCTTCCCTTCACACTGAGAACATGAATTAGGGATTTCAAATTTATTATTTTCTGCAAAATTTCATATTTTCTGCAAAATTTGATATTTTTCCAAGAGCCAGAATCCACTTCCGTCGACCCGCTTTTGGACAGCGGGTCCTACATCGACTCGGGCTGGAACCCCTCTGACGCCGCCGCTACCACCATCGATGAGTTGTCGCTACAGCAGCCCCTCGAGAATATGGAGTTCGCGTCGGGGGCGTGATTGCGGCAGAACCAATCTACATGTACGTTCCCGGTGAGGGCTATCCATAGGCCACGCCGCGGGCGGTGCGGCGGAGGGATTCCGACGAGATGAAGAAGCGGCCGAGCTGGCTTCCCGAAGGTTGGGTAGAAATTGACTTGAGATGAAGAAGCCGCTGACTCTCTTCTGTTCTTTTTTTTTCATAAAATTTGTTGTGTTATGTTTTTTTTTCCACACAATTTGTTCTCAATAATAATAATTAATCCTTGCAATGCAAGGTAGTAGCATGAATTTAATTTATGAACTTGTAATCAAATTTTCTATATATATTTTAATAAAACAATATGAAAATAAAATAATAAGAAAAGAAATCCTATATTATCTATTACTAAAATAATTATGTTATTTTCATAATTATATAAAAAATTAAAAGGTGGATTTGTAATAGCAATACTTTATATAAGGTTCAAACAATTCTACCAAACAACATATAAATTTTATCTTACTTTTTATCTTATATCTACCAAACACAAACTCATATTAAACTTAACTCATCATATCCTAACTCTCATACTAAATATAATTTATCAACTCTCATCCTAACTAATCTACCAAATGGGAGATTTTATTTTTGGCAGTTACAATCTCATAAAACTTGACTAATATGACCTTTAAACTCCATTAATAATAAATGATCATTTTATTCCTTTGTCATTGATTAAAAAAAAATGTAACTCTCATATATGTATATATGTATGTATATGATGTATATCATATAGAAAGTGGACTTTTAGTAAGAAATAGAAAGCAATCTTGACCGTCCATAATTCAGATCCTGTGACACACAATTAACTGCTTAAATTCAAATTTTAAATCAATAAAATATTACATAATTGTGATTATAAGGATATTTATGTAATTGTATCATGATAGAGAAAATCATATATTCAACCCCCCGTGTGATCACGCCGATGATTCATGTGTCACCCATGCCCTTGATGACGATGATGATGAAGATAGGGGGGGCGACAAGCAGCGAAGCCAGGAGGGGGCGAGAGCGGCAGCGGCGGCTTCACATTGTTGGCAAAAGATTATAGCAAAATTGATTGTTGTTACATTCTTTACGTTGCACCACATATACATGTGGATATCATTGTCATATACGTGTAAATTGCATTTGTATATACATGTAAATTGCATTGTCATTCAATCACATCCAATTTATAATTTGTATATACTGCAATGCATCAATAAATATAACATAATGCATCAAACGTTTGATTGGAATGAAAATGGCGTAAATCGGTATTGCATGCGATGGAGTAGTTTCCGGTTGCGTTTGCCAATAAAAATTCTCATAAGTCGAAAATTATGGTGATTTTTTCAAATATTTTTGAAAGATTATGCTATCCATAAATTTCTCCAACTACCAAAAATTAAATGGTAGTACAAATATATATGTATAATGCAAATTGTGAAACTATACAGTGCAACACCACACACACATATATATATAATGCAAATTATGTGACTATACAATGCAATAATAAACAAACGACGGTTTTCTCTTTTCTTATTGCAGTTGCGTAATTTATGGCATTCATATCGATTTAAATATCCACAAAAACCTCCCAATAGGATTAGTACCAATTTACCCTTGCTGCATTGTATTTTCACAAATGCAACCAGAAATTCGAAAATTAAGGAATCAATTATAGCTATTAGATCCATTCAAATAGACGCTCCGTATCAATTCTTAATTCCTACTATTTACCCTCTTTTTACGTGAAACCACCTATATATATGTGTGTGTGTGTGTGTGATGGTCAATTAAGTTTGACTCGGATTTCAAGTTATGTGACATTTAATTTAAGATAATTAAATGACTCGGGATCGATCTACTTGTGACATATTTAGTTTTTCTAAACAGTTCTCGATAAGTGAGAAATAATTAATTAAAGTGTGTCACTTGATTAATGGATCTATGAGATTAAAAATCTTAATATAAGAATTAATTTTGTTCCACATTGATTAACGTAAGAACATTAATCATGTATTTAAAGAGCTTAATTACTCATATGGTTTGAGTACTTGGATAAAACCCAACATGCACGTGCCGCCGCCGCCGCCCGCTCGCTGCACCTGCGGCCGGTTGGGCTCGATTTTTGTGTCTGGCTTGTGGCCTTGACATGAACGTAGACAAAGTATTGTCCAGATTCATGGCGTGAACGTCCCGCTGTGCTATGATGGGCCATTAATTCCAAAAACTCATGCGGTTGGAAATGGACCTATATATAGGCGGGTGGTTTCATAACCTCTGCAATTTCAAAACGGGGATAAGAAAATATCGCTTTGGGATAAGATAATAAAATCGCTACTCTACCCACCTTCGCGATACACAATTAACATGTTTGTGATTGGTGATTTGGTGTTGTATGCATGAAAATAAATAATAAAATTTTGGTTTTCTTTTTTAATTTTTATTTTTTGATTATAATTTAGTAATTAGGGTATACACAATGTTCTAAAAATCGGCCTAGGCGGCACCTAGGCGCTAGGCCGGGCATTGTCGATTCGATTAATACTCGGTGTTTTAAGTTAGGCAGACTATGCGGATTGGGAGGGCGCCTAGACAGCCTAGTCGGGCGGGCTAGGCGGACTGAACTGCTAAAACAAAAATAAAACTAAAATGGGTAAACAACCTAATTGTCCAACACAACTCTGACCCAAAAATTAATTTTTAATTCATTAACATATCATATAACATAAAATCAACCCAACATCATTATTTGTTATGCTCCATAGTTTAGAGCTTCATCTTTTATTAAGAAAAAATAAAGAAAATCAAAACTTGTACTTTGAAGATTAGATTACAAATATATTTGAACTTATAATGGATCATTTAATCTAAATTCTAATGTATGTATTTTATTTTAAATTTATGGATATTATATTTTACTTAGGATAGTATGTGTTTTTAACTTTTTATTATAAATTAGAAAATAAAATTACAAATAATGTATATTTATATAATTGTATTATATAATATGATGTAAAAATATAAAAAAAATTAAGCATTAAAATTTGATCAGCCTAGGCTCGCGCTTAACCGCCTAGGCACTATTCTCCCCTCCACCGCCCGACTAGCGTCTAACGACTTTTAGAATATTGGGTATACATATTAAAAAATGAAATTATAATAATTTGTTTGTATAATATGACTTTGTTACATCAATCATGAGCGCAATAAATTTTGTCATACACAAATATGAGAACAATGATATTAGAATAATCATGAAAATAGGCCACTTTTTTTTTTCAAATTTGAGATTTATATCATAAACTTTTACTTTCATGTAAAAATACATAATATTTTATATGATATACAAGAAAATGACATTTTTTTATGTGAATTTAGTATTGTTTTGACATTTTCAATAAAAAGCTCGAATTTTTACGCTGATTTTTAAAACCGCCATATATATCATATTAAAAATTAAGAAAATTGTGTATCGCCCGTACAAAATCACAAATGGAAAGACCACAATATATTTCAAAAGTTTTTTGAAAGAAGCTATACATTTTTGGTGTTATTATCACTATATTAGTTATTTTGTAAATAAATTAAATAGATGATAACTGAGAGTATATTATGTACAAAACCTAAATAAAAAATATAACTTAACTATTTATCCGGTAGTTGGCAGAATTTTGGCTATGAGGGATTATAATCGGATAAAGCGGCTACGGATAGTAGCTATTCATATTCATACATGCAAGGGAAGATTGTACCTGCCATCCGATCTGCGATCTAATATGAGTATAAAAATCACTCAAACTTGTCATTGGACAGGTAGCCGCGATCTGTCACCCGTAGACAATATTTTAAAAATTGGATGAAACTAGATTGGCCGATATAACCGCAAACCGGTTAGCCAACCTGTCCGATCATATTAATTTAAATTATATTAAATGTGAAAACTATACCAACAAAAAATCGGTAGAACCGGTGATCCGGGAAGCGGGTTTTTTGACAAAATTTTTAAATTTTTCAACTCATTTGATATTTTTTCTTGAATTGACAAATCTAAATTTAAATTTGATATCTAGGAGTTTTATAGTTCTCATTTGATGAAGTTCATTAAATTTTCAATGTAGGATAAGAACTTAGATTTTGATGAGTTTTATAGGAGCACTCCTTTAATGGAGTTCCTTAAAATTTCAATGAGTAGCTAAGTGGTATTTCACGGGTATTTTATAAGTATTTGCGGGTACTTTATAGTATTTCGTGAATATTTCACGAGTATTTCATGGGCAATTTATACTGACAGTAACTACTATTATCCATACCCGCGAACTAAATTAATATTAAATTCTACATATGAATCTACACGTGAATATCAAATGACTTTCAAACTTACATCCATTAGATCATATACCCACGAGTAAATTGTCATCCGTGTGAAAATGACAACAATATTATCTAAAAAGTGGAGTATTGTATAATATTATATCTGCCCCACTTCATTAGTCTCAATTTATATTGAACTGAGTGTATTAAAATAATCAAATATAACTAATGAAGTGGGACAGAAGGAAGTATGTTATACTCACTATACCATTAAAATTAGTCTATTTTAATTTTAGAAAATACTCATATAAATCAAAAGAGCCGATTTTAATACGACAAAAGAGTATATTATTAAAATGTACGTCTGTCTATTACTTGAAAATTGAAAGGTTGAGATTGTTGTAGAAATTAAAATACCAGCATAAAGAAAAGCCTAGAAAGCAATGGGCGCTATACTGTTTTGAGATCTAATAAAATAATAAAAAAATCCAGAATATTTCGTTCTTATCCATTAGTGAATCGAAGAGGCAAGAAATATGCATAAATAAGTATCTCCATTTTACTCTTCACTCACTTAACACTCAGATCAGATCCAAAGATGAAGAAAGCTTCCAAACCTACCACCGGAAAGCCCAACGGGCCGGAGCAGCGCAAGGATCGCAAATCGGGCTCCGGCATGCTGGGTTCACCTAAGAAAGGCGGCCATGGCGGCAAGTTCACATGGGCCGGCGCCGACGGCTACTCTCCGGTGGAGATGGGCCGGGCCGAGATCAAAGCCCTTGATGCCAAAGATCCCAACTTCGAAGAGCCCGATCTCATCACCTCCAACTGATTTTTCGCTTCTATTTTTCCCATTTTAGTGTAAATATTTGCTCGCTTTTCATCCAATCTACTCTTATGGATCTAATAAAATTCTCATCCTAACTCCTCAACTCTTATTTGTTATAATTTTTATTTAAATTGTCATTTGTGTAACATAGGCTAATTAAACATGCTTGTGATGAATTCTTGAATTAAATCACAGATATAACTGTGAGGTATTTCAGAATTTTGGACTTCATAGTGGGCGAATTAATTCGGAGTGACTTTCATACAAATTGCAGCAAGACAAGAAATTTTATGCAAAGTTTACTTGCTTTCTAATTTACCTCTTTGTTCCATAGTAAAGTATGCAAAGTTTTTATAATTATAGATTAAATTAATACTCCATCAGTTAGTGACAATTTCTTTTTGTTTGTTCTCTATTAATCTTGACACGAAATTAATTTAAATAATTAGGTTATAATCTTATTAACTTATATAACAATAAATATTTTGATTTTTAAAATTTTTTATATAAATTAAATATTTTAGATATTTAATTATAAAATTAAATTTTATGGAAGAACGCAGTACTAATTTATTTTCATTTATTTCTTCATTAATATTTATGTACTTAAATGTTGTAAAAGAGAAAAGGCTCAAATATTTAAAAATAAATATGTATTTATTTTCAATATCTGGAAAAAATAAGCATATAAAAATATCATTTTAAAATTTGATATATATTTTGAATTATATCAAGATATGAAAAAAAATATAAAACACAAATAAATAGTCTTATCTCTAAGAGATAAAGTCTGACAGAGTTGGATGAACTATAGATATAAATATAACTATAATTGAAGGGAGAAGCAATAATACTCTTATCTCGTCCTCCTTGTTTGATCTATTTTGATTCTTCATACCCTCACTATCAGTTATTATAGTTTTTTTTATCAGCAAATATAAATGGTAATCACTCCGTCCTATTAAGTATAATATTTTTTTCTGACACTGTTATTAAGAAGAGTATATGAAGTAGTGTGTAAGAGTGATAAATGTGATAGGGTCCACATTTTTTGAAGATATACTCCCTCCGTCCACGAATTTCCTTCCTAGTTTGACCCGGTGCGGGTTTTTATGTAGTGCTTTTGATTTTAATGATGATATGTAGTGAGTGGAGTTTGGGTCCCACTTAATATAATGTTTTAAATTGTGTTGTGTGTAGTTAGTTGATGTTGGGTCCCACTTAATGTATTATATTAAATTGAGTTGTGTGTAGAGAGGTGGTGGGTCCACTTTCCATAAATGGAAAGTTTGAATTAGGAAGCTTTTTCGTGGACGGACTAAAATGGGAAATTAGGAAGGAAATTCGTGGACGGAGGGAGTAATATTTACTATTTATGGAATGTGTCAAGTTTAGTGGGACGTTCCAATAAGGAAAGTGTATCATATTTAGTGGGACAGAGAGAGTACAAAACAGCAAAAGAGAAGGAAATCTTGCCAAATAGTCGAACAAAATTTAAATACAACTCTATGGGTTAGAGATCCATTGATTCACGTTACAAGATCTAAACCACTTAAATCTATTGCACCTAATCCAAGACTACAAACGTACTTTCAACTCGACCACGATCCACCTAGCATCCCACTTTTCATTCCTAAATACAACCTCATTTCTAGAATTTCAAATCAACGACACCAAACCAACCCAAAGACGCGCACAAATCATTTTTCTCTTCTTACCTGAAAATAAATTATAGAAACTAACAAAATGCATTAGGCATTTTTGGGAGTACCACAACAATGTCAGTCCACTTGATACATTTCGCCCACGCCGCCGACACCAATTGACACTCGAACATCACATGCTTAATTGTTTCCTCATCTTCACAGAAAGAATATACCGTGAAAGTGCAATCCGTCAAGCAATTCCTACGACGTAATTCCACTCTAGT
>JAPKLX010000002.1:1855737-1883814 GCA_026898415.1 Leonotis leonurus | reverse complement strand
AAAGTGCAATCCGTCAAGCAATTCCTACGACGTAATTCCACTCTAGTTGGAATCTTTCTCAAAACTGTTATTATAGTGTTCATCACTTTCAATAAATTGATCAATTGTTATTATAGTATTCTTATATGCTTAGTTCTTTACATTATGTTTATTGCCTCATAATTTGGTCTATAATACAAGCAAAATGTATTTTCTGCATGGAGATGCGCATAGACATTTAACAGTCGTCATGTATCTATCTTTACAAAGAAATCAATATTTGCTTACATCTCGTGACTTATCCTTTTCTAAGAAGATTTCAAACGTTGAAGAAGTATCTAGCCAAGTTGGACATATCTCCTAGAAGAAAAGGAGACGATCTCATATTTAGGGTTTTATACAATACTATATATGAGAGAGAGAGGCTGTCACGTTCAAAACCACCGAGTTATTTTATAACTTTTGTTTGTTTATTTTTATTGAATCTGTAATAAAAAATCATACTTTATTTCATATGTAGTTTGTGTTGAGGTTCTTTTGTGAGAAACTTAGCTTTTAATCTGTTGGATTAAATGTTCGGTTGAGCCATGGATAGTGTGGATTCAATTTCAAACTCGATTGAGTTACATAAAATATTGATAAATTTCATTTTAATTATTTTATTAATATTTCATTTTAATAATATCCACACAAAATCTATTTTCTTGAAAGGAATGGAGTAATAGAAAAGATGAGCTCTAACTTTAGTTGTGAACTTAGTTACGATGCTAAAAAATTAAAGAAGAAAAAATAAATAAATAGAAGAACAATAACAACAAGAAACAGTTAAAGAATTGAATATTTCCTAAAGTTGAAAAGTTCAATATTAAATACAAGCTGCTCTTTAATTTTAATTCCATTATAAATATTTCATTTTGATAACATCTATAAAAAAAATTTATTTTCTTGAGACAAATGGAGTAATAAAAAAGAAGAGTTCTAACTCTAGTTATGAACTGCTTTAAAAAATTAAAGAAGAAGAATGAAATAGAAGAAAAATAACAACAAGAAACGGCAAAAGAAGTGATGATTTTCTCTATAAAAAAAATAGATATTTTAGTATCGTTGGGCCTAAGAGGCCCGTGAGGCTTACTGCAGCTCAAAATTTCAAAGCATACTATTTCCATCTACCGTCAAAATGGCACATATTTTAACAATATAGGTCTACTTATATATTATTTTAAATTGGATTAAATATATAATTAGTGAAATTTGAATATCACTTAATATATTATTTTAAATTGAGTTGTATAGTGAGTAAAGTGAGTCAATCACTATAAATAGAAAATTTCAAATGTAAATCATTTTCCTAGACATTTTGAAATGGCAAAATGTATATTGTTATCATGGACACCAATAACCAGAAGCAAAGGCCCAAGACACTTAGTCACTGCCACTTCTTTCTTGCTTTTGCCTTGTCCTCTCTTTATGAGTGCACGACGTAAAGAACAGACTTGAAAATACTGGACAGCGGACTCAAGAGAGCGTGTGTAGCTAACGTGGATTGCTGCTAATGACTCAATAAGGGATTTTCGTCTTCTACTTCAAGCAAGCTAGCGCAAAGGACAATCCATTCCGACGTGTGTTCAGTCCTCAATTTTTTCCACGTGTTCTTGGTGAAAGCAAAGGAACAGTCTAAAGGTTCGGTAATACTAACTACACTAAATAATGTTATATATCTCTTAAAATTAAAATATGAATGAGTACAAGAAAAGTAAATAATTATACTCTTAGGCAGTATATAATAAGAAGAAGAATTAGAATATGTTTCCCCCTGAACAAATTTATAAGTTAAAAAAAGAAATTGGGCTAAAATACATGCTCTAAAATATAATGCAATTACAACAAATTTGGTGAGGGAAATTTGAATAAAATGAAGTTTTTGTCATTTCATATATGAAATGAAAAATAATTTTAATGCAATGTTGTCACCTTAACTTTTTCCTTTTCCTTCAAGCTAGTTTTAGGCTTCTTTTACCTACCATACCAATACCATACACCCTATTATTACTTTCAAGTTTCAATGATTAATTTAGGTACTTTTTTCTTTTTGTAAAACTATAAATGCAAGTTTCTGAACGACCTTTCTCACTTTTTGACAATTTCATTTAATTTCTTTCCAAATTGTCATCCTACTTGTATGTGTTTCTTTAGACTAACAATTTTTTCCAATAATTGTGCTATTTTTTGGGGATTTATTTGTTTCTTTCAACAATTTTGAATTTTGATATGGCGAAAAAGGCAATACGCTTGTTTCCACTCGATTCATTTATACACACAATTTAAATTTACAAGTAGATAAATCTGCAAAAGATTATACTTTAAATTGAACTAAAAGGTAATTAATACTTCAAATATCACATTCGATATTACTTATTAGGTACTATATACTTTCTTCTGTTTAGACAAGAAGAAATCAAAAAATAAATATTGGTTAGGTCAATCAAAAACTCACCTACTAAGCCTATAATAATTATATACATATTGATTTCGTAACTTAATGCCAAGATTATGCCAGTGACGAATCCTGGGGTGCTAGGTTCAACTGAAGAATCGCATCGCCAGTGTGTAGCTTGTGACCATATAAGATTTACAAAGAAAAAAAAAGCAATACAATGGTGATATAAGCGAGAGGTTAAAGAAGAAGGGATGACGTGACAGACCACTATTTATTAAGCAAATATAGTGGAACACCTCTGAAGTAAAAAATTATGCATCCGCCCCTGCAAGTAGTAATTTGCTAATTAACTCGGCTCATGAATTCTTTTTTACATTTCAAAATTTTCATTTATAGTAAGTAGACTCATTATACTCAATACACACAATTAAATTAAAATAAGTAATCAAGTGGATTACCCAAATTTCACTCAATACACACAATTACTTAAAAATAATAAATTAAGTGGATTCCAAACTCCACCCACTGGATCCTCATACAGAAAGTCAAAACACATTATTAAAACTCGTGGCGAGTCAAAATTACAAGAACTTTGGTAGACAACAGAGAGATTATTAAATTACAGGTACAAAATTTTGAAAGCAAAATATAGTTGACATTAGTCTATTAGGGGTGGTTTGGATTGTGTGATAGGATTGAGAGAATTATAATCTTTAAATCTCTACATTCTTATCCATAATCCTCCATTTCCTTATGAATTTAGTCATTTTTTATGCTCCTTAATCACTCAAATGCTTGATTAAATAATCAAGCCAAATTTGGTGTGATTATATAATCAAGCATTTGAGTGATTAAGAGACATAAAAATGGATTGAATTCATAAGGAGATTGAGGATTATGAATAAAAAAAAAAAAAAAGATTTAAAGCTTATAATCCTATCAATCATATCACACAAACCAAACCACCCCTTAAAGTTAAATAAAGCGCTCCATAGTGTGAGTTTATACCGAACCTTAGGTTATCTTTGATAGGTTAAATATGACATGATAATATTAAATTATCTTAATAAATTATGTGTTTGGTAGCAAATGTGATAAACACGTTTGTCCGCTTTTAAACACTGGACTCGTGTCAAAAATACTATTTTGTCTTACATTTTAATCTTAAGAAAATGATAAGATCAAAATAATATGATCTTTGATACACTATACAAAATTAATGTTATCATGTTATATCCTATTTTTGCCAAAAATTGTGCCTTAGTGTGATATAAATAATTAAACACTATACATTTGTAGGTGTTGATTACAAGTTGTGTGTGCTTACTTGTATAATTATGTATGAATTTAGACATTTAGGTGAATAATTGCACCATTTCCAAAATGACCTAAAGTCAATTCAGGTTAATCGCATATATGAATAAAGAGGAAAAAAATAAAAATAGGAAAAAAGAAGAGTGAATATTGCCAAATAATCCAAGAGAATTATTTAGATTTTGACACTAGTCCCATAAGTATCACACCCATGCATATAGGTCAGTGACTGCACTCAAATTAAGGGCATTTAGTCATGGGAATTTCAATATTTACAGTTGGATAAGATTTGTACTTTTTTCTTCAAATAGAACCAAATAAAATTGAAATCCTAAAATTAAATGACAAAATTAAGTAGGTAACAAACAAAAAAGTCAGTGGCCCAATTCTGATGGAAAAATACAAAAATGAGAGAGCAGGAATTATTGAGGGAGGTTCAATAAAACTTTTCTTTTAGTACACATATGATTTGATTTCAGAATTTAAATTTTCACTGTTTTGGGTATGGACTATCTCACTGCCTCCAAAATTCTTGTTCATCCAAAAAAGAAATTATAAATTTAAAAATATATTTGTCTGTAAATACGTATAGGAAGGTGAAACTATAGTGAGCAATTATTGGAGGAGATATTTTAAACAGCTGACCTGCCTGAACCAAACAAATCTCATGATCCATCCAGACCCGAGCTTCGGGTCGAGTCCAACCAAAAAAATAAAATGAATTCATCATTTTTTATATTATACATACTATTTTTCAAATATCCACCAACCAAATTTATAAAAATAATTAAACATATATTAATATGAAATATTCTCAATTTACAACAAAAAGATAAACTGAAAATTATTTCATAACATAATATTTCATTAATTCAACCTCAAGTTCATAAATAAAAATAAATATAAAAAAATATTATAAATACTATATATATTTCTTATTAATAATATACAAAATATTATATATGTGTATATATTTTATTAAAAAACTTAAAAATTATATTTTTTATTTGTATTAATCGATTCCAGTCCAACGGATTTGAGCTAGTCTTGACTCAGACCGACCCAATAGATCATTGGTCTTAAAAAAAGACCCAAATCGAATCATATTAATACATGGATCGGCTCAAATTCGAATCAAACCCACGATCTGAATCAATTTAACCGTTTCGGTTCAAATTTGCCTTTACATGTATTTAAAAGAAATACCTTATTACGTGGACGTCAAATCTCTTATTAAATGAGAAAATTTTTGTTCTTCCACTAGAAGCAGGTTCTTTTACAATTTTATTAGGATTTGCTATTTGCTGGATTCGTTTCATTAGTACTGACATTTATTTATACATCATATTTCAAAATACGAAACTATAATGTGTTTTATCTTGTATTTTTGAAAGGAAAATGAAAAAGTAACTTCTTTTTTGTCCGTGGGCGGCTGTTAGGGTTAACAGTCGGGCATGACTTTACGGCTGATAACTCACTATATTTATATTTACAAACTAAATAAATATTAAATTTTACCTACAAAATTAATCATGTATATTAAAATTATTCAAACTCAATGAGTACTCATTAACCTGGCACTCATCGGCTACCCATGACTTGTTGGTATTCATCAACCCACCACTCGCAGGTATCTATCACCCGTAAATACGGATGGCAATGGACCGGGCTAGGTCGGGCTTCCCTAAGCCCAGGCCCAACCCGTGTTTTATATGTGCAGGCTCAGGTCTGGCCCATAGCCTGGTCGGACCTAAAAATCAGACCATAGCCCAGACCCATATAAATCAGGCGGGCTTGGGTCGGGCCCGTGATTTTTTTTCTATATTATTTTTATTTTTGATATATTAAAAAATATATAATTTATATATTTTAACATCTATTTATACTTTTAAAAGCAAATAAATACTAAATCCAAACTTATTTAGTTATATATCTTATTTAATATGTATATTAATTTATATTTATTATATATTAATTATAATAATGATATTTATACTATTTTATATTTATAATTTATATATTAAATATAAGGAAAAATAATTTTAAAATACACGAACTTTTACTGTTTTATTAATTCTAACACGAACTTTAAAACATTATTGACAATACACAAACTTTGTAACTTACTCAATTTATGACATATAGTTAACTTTAAGTGAAATCGAAGCTGACATGGCATATTTTATCCTACGTGGGTGAGACACAGCTCCACGTCAAATAAAATATGTCATGTATTGTTAATAATTTTTAAAAGTTCGTGTTAGAATTAATAATACGGCAAAAGTTCATGTATTTTAACATCATTTTCCCTATTATTTAAGAAAAAATATTATTATGTCCTCTTTAAAACGTAAAACGACGTCGTATTATGTCCTACGTGGGTGAGACACAGCTCCACGTCAATGAATTATAATGCTTAAAATACATTGAGATTATAATGCATTGGTTAATGAATAAAAAAATCATCATAATGTTATGAAATTGTATATTACGTGTAATGCATCAATATAATGCATAATATGCATAGATTTTAGTTCTTATATAAGATTTGATTTTCATCAAATCATACCTTTATATATATATATATATAATATATATATATATATATATAAATGATCTAGTTCATATAAAAAGTGATTTTTTGGATATAAAATAGGAAATGATTTGGATCATTATATATATATATACATATAAAATAGGAATTAAGGTTACTCTAATAAAAATAAAAACATGTTGGGATATTATAATTCATTGACGTGAAGTTGTATCTCGCTCACGTAGGACACAGTACGACGTCGTTTTACGTTTTAAAGAGGGCATAATAATATTTTTTTTCTTAAATAATAGGGAAAATGATGTTAAAATACACGAACTTTTGTCGTATTATTAATTCTAACACGAACTTTTAAAAATTATTGACAATACATGACATATTTTATTTGACGTGGAGCTGTGTCTCGCCCACGTAGGATAAAATATGTCATGTCAGCTTCGATTTCACTTAAAGTCAACTATATGTCATAAATTGAGTAAGTTACAAAGTTTGTGTATTGTCAATAATTTTTTTAAAGTTCGTGTTAGAATTAATAAAACGGCAAAAGTTCATGTATTTTAAAATCATTTTCCCTAAATATAATAATGTCGGTTCAGGCTTGAGCGGGCCTGGGTATGTCTGGCCTAAAAATTGGCCCAAACCCGTCCATCGGGCTTTTGGCCCAAGCCCGGCCCATGATATCATCAGGTCGGGCTTGGACGGGCTTGGATCGGGTCGGGCTAAATTGTCATCTCTACCCGTAAACCATATAATTTTAATATTTAAGATAAATCATATATATTTTAGATGAAAATCATATATAAATTTATATAAAAATAGATAAATATAATTAATATTAGATGTTAGACGAATTTTTCAAGGATATTTCACGAGTACTTCATAAGTAGTTTGCGGATAAATTTTTGTGGATATATAGATTCTGCGCATATGAATAGCTATTACTCATATCCATATTTACAAATTAAATAGATATTAAATTATATCGACAAACGTAATCATGAATATCAAATATTTTTCTCAAATCCAAACCTATCAGGATCAGATAACCACGAATATAGGATAGCCGTGGATATCCCATCATCCCAAATAGCAATTTAAGATTATACAAATGGCAATTTAAAATAAAACACCAATCAGAAGACAACAAATTTTCAAAAAAAAAAGAACTAGAAAAGGTCATGGTACTTCTTTTCTATCAAATTTCCGCCATAAAGTTTTTTATCCTAAAATTGAACTTTTTTGCTTATATATGTACTTTCCCACGAGAAAAAAAAACAAAATTTGATCTTCATCCTTAATTTTATCTAGAATTTAATGCAAATTTCAAAGTTAAATTGCGAAAACAACTCTCTAAAATAAAATCAAACTCAAAATCAATTCTTGAAAATATTGGAGACCTTTTAAGTCAAATAAAGAAATATCACTACCAAAAGAAAAACAAATATAGATGTATTGAAATGAACTAATTAAAGCTTAGACTAATAAAACCAACTATTCAAGAAAAGAAAAGAAAAAAAAAGAACTTCTTCCAAATCAACTAATAATGTCGTCTATGAAAATCTGCACAAATAACAACATTCTTAACTTAAATGAATATTAATCTAATTTAGGAATAATAAGATTAAAAATGATTCCCCCTCACAAAATGGAAGTTGGCCATTACAGCATTCTTGAAAGTAATGGCTTCTTGAGCTTGGGAGCATGACCTCTGCATCTTCACTCCACTTAAACTATTTCTCGACTCCATCATCTCATGCAGCGTCAGCCTCCTCCTCGGGCCGCCATCGGGCCTCTGCTTCGGCGCGCTCTGCGACCTCACCTTCGCCTTGAACGACTGCGTCTTCGCCATGTAGTTGGGGCCCCCCCTGAACACGCTCTCCGCGCACACGCTCTTCGCCGGCGTCACCGGCCCGCTGCACCCGCACGGCCCGCTTCCGAACCGCGGCGTGCTCTGCGCCGTGTTCGGGATGTGGCACTCCTCGGCCCATTCTTGATCCGGGAAGCTTCGGGCCGGGATTCGGCATTGGAAGGGGGAGTTTGCGGGCTTTGCAAAGGGGTCTTCCTGCGAGTTGGCCCGTCTGGATCTTGATTTGGGCCGGCAGCCCGTGTCCACTTCCACGATTTTCGGGCTTTCTTCCAACGAATTCACTGCTGTTTCGAATGATGAAGAGAGCCTTCTGCTGTGGAATGAGGATTGCTGCTGCTCGCTTCTTTCATCCTCGTACCTTTCCTGATAAACATGGAAATAATTAAGTAATTCATAGTTTACATCTATTTGGGCCCGATATTTGTTAGTTTTGACGATTTGGGGACTAACCGGTGGTACTCGGGCCGGGTAGGGATGTGGGAAACTATCCTCATTGTTGATAAACCGTCGCATTTTCTCGGCCCGAACACTAGCTTGGGCTCTTATGAGGGCTTGCATGCTATGAAGAGTGGCGGCTGCTTGTTTCCGCACCAAAAAACCTCTCACTAGCGCCTGAATCTTCACCAACCCCTTCAAGGCCCGAAGTGCCTTTCGGGCCTTCACCAAAAATTACATTACATTACATCATTCATTAAGACAACATAATCCCTACGAAATGACTTGTGAAATGACACATTTGAGCAAGAAAAATAAATTAATTAACTTACTAGGAATCCACGAAACACTGATTGAATCTTGAGGGCAGCCCACTTCTCGCGGGCTCCACCACCGCGCCCCTTGCTGGTGAGGCGGACTACGGCCGCAGCGGCATGCGCAGCCGCCACGGCCGCGTCGGCAGCAGCGGCGGTGGCCGCGGCGACGGCTATGGCGTGCTTGCTCTGTTCCTTGTCGTTGCCGCCGTCTTCGTCGCTGTAGAAGGATCTGAGCCACGCAGCCTCGGCGGCGGTGATGTTGGGGGGAATGGTAGTGGGGTTGTGGCAGAGGCCGCCGCCGGAGCCACTCCGCCCCTTCTCCGCTCCGCCGGCGGAAGAATATTCGGTCCGCTCCTTGTCTTTAACCTTTATCCCAAAAATGCCCTTGAGCCACCGCGCTGCTCTCCCCATGTTTCTTGGGGTAGGAAGGAATTAGAGAGAGGGTAATAAAGGAATGTAGGAGAGGAGAATAAGAATCTAGGCTGCTTCTTCCATTACATGGAAAAGCTGCCTTAAAAGCACACTGTGTATGCAAAAGAAATAGAATTCTAAAAGTAAATCTCGGATATTACATATGCAGTGCAAGAGAAAGAGACACGGAGACAGAAATAAATTGTTTTATTTTGCAATAAGGATTAAAATGAAAAAAAATATACAGCTAGCAAAATATATATTTGGGATAATGCTGAGGCTAAGACTCAGAGGGGCTGAAAACTGTTAAGTACGAAGCAACTTCAAAAAAGTAAAAGGGGAGCCCAGCCATTTTGTATTATATTCTGCTTTTTTAAATATATATAGAGAAAATGGTGCAAGAAAAAATAGTGATAATAGGAATAGAAAGTTTCTTGTTTCAAGCAGATTGGATCGCTTGTCTTACTTGTTTTCTATTCCAATTTCGTACACTATTAACGTTACATAGCTTTTAGTAAAACACTAGACTACTCCTCTACATAAGTAACATAATATATAGTTGGATTGTGACATTCTTTCACAATTCGATAATTGAATCTCCAAATTCATGATATTAGGCATAATGATATATCAATATAGCATATGTAGGTGCCTATTAGCAAAGCCCAAATGAGATCGTAATAGAAAATTTGTTTTTGTTATAGAAATGTATAGTTTTGTATTTAATTAATCATGGCTATCTTTAGTGTGAACAGAATAATGTGGTGTGCCACGAAATTCAAATCAAGAAAAAATGAAAATGGAGACCTCGTGACTCGTAGGTGCAAGACAAGAAGACAAAACTGCTCTTCTGAGATAGCAACACCACCCTTTTCTAAAATCCTCTTTGTACTAAACTCATATCCAAATTTCTAATTTTTACAGTCTTCACAAAATGGAGGGAAATTCAGCTACCACTACATAGTTATGTTATATTCATAATTCAAAACATTTAATTTGTTTGACAACTAGAATGAAGGCGGACAAAAAAGCACTAGAATTCATATGTTCAATAATCTTGTGTAGCAATTTCAAATTTTTAGTTTTTTTCTATTTATTCTTCAAATTCAAATATTCTTTTAGCTTGATTTATAAATGTGCGCGACGCTCCAAAGGTATTTTATAATAGTAAATTAAAGTCTAACGTGAGAAAATAATAAAATCTAATTGACAATTATGATTAATTAAGTGGGATTTTAATGATAGATCCATGAAGGTACACGTGTATGTCTTATTAAGGGGTCATTATACTCAATTAGGGTGCGTGTATATCTAAATAATTATTACTAGAGTTTGCACCCGTGAAATGCACGAGTTTAATTATTTCTTACGATTTTTTAATATTATTATCACATTAAAAAATAATTATATGATATTTTGGTAATTTCAAATTAAATATATGTACACTCTATCTGTATGTTTTAGATAAATTAAAAAATGCATTTAATAAGGATAAAATCGATATAAATTTTTTATAATTAGAAATAGAGAGTTTATATATGTTATTGAAAGTTATCAACAATTAGTAATTGAAATATAAAGATATAAAAATTATGGGGTGAAAAAATAAGTTACAAAGAAATAAATATGTATCATTTATAAATTTCGAAATATTTATTTGTATACCATATTGATAGTCGTTTTAACTCCATTAGTATCATTTTATATTTGTGGATACTTTATAGCAGACAATTTTGTGTAAATGTTTTGTGTATTGGTCATAACAAATTGTTTTGATTATTAATAAAGATAGAATAGTAGTAAACACAATTTGAGTTGTGGGTATTAATAGTGATTTTAAATTATTTAATAAATTGGGATTAAATGTATTAGCAAAGTAGTAGACTTGAATAGTTAGTGATCATTTCTATTCACTCCATTTTAATGCTCACGTTTTCTTATCGCTACAAAAAAAATTATTTTAGCAACGGAATTTTTCCATTACTAAAATAAGAAATTCCGTTACTAAACGTTTTAGTAACGGATTTATCCGTAGTAATATCGATGGTTGCTAGAAAATTTAACAACAGAATGTATTCCGTTACTATATATAACAACGGAATTGTAACGAAATTTTCGTTTCTAGAATGGTTTCTTCTATTTTAGTAACGGAACTGTAACAAAAAATTTTGTTACTAAAATTTTAATAACGGATAATTCCGTCATTAATTCCGTTACTAAAATTTTACAAAAATTCCGTAACAATTCCATTGTCGATCCGTTAAAATTTAGAAACGGAAAATTTTTCCGTCACTATTCCGTTGCTATATAATGTATTTTTTTGTAGTGTATAAGTAACTACGGTTATTTTCTTATGACCTCATTATACTATTCTATGATTATTTTCTTATATAGTTCTACACATTGCATATTCCGTAGTATAAAAAAATACAATCATATGATCATATCAAGAATTAAATAAAATATGTGGTTTAGAGTGTACTACTCTTGTTCACAAAAATGAAAACTGTGTACATTTCTATATATTACTTTGTTTACGAAAAATTTGTATACTTTCAAAAATTAAAAATATAATCATTTGTTATTAAAAATTATAGACTTAAATATAATATTTGAATCATGGTTGCTAATGAAATTAAAACTTTTTACATAATTATTGATTAATTTATAATCATTTGAAAATATTTGTATGTATTTATAAATAATATATAGCACTTTACGATTTTAGAATTTTCATTTTCATTTTTTTTTGTTGATCGAGAATTTAATTATTAATTAATATATAATATTTCAATCTATATTGCAAATGAAATAAAATGTAATATTTGTTTCCATTGCAATTTTATACTGAATGCAATTTGAATTTCATTTTTAATTCTTTGTAATTTCAAATTTGTATGTTTAATGAAAATTTTTGGTTAATGGGCGTAAAATTTGTGGGAATATGTATTGGGAGTATGTTTCCACTTTAATTATGAACTTTTGGATTTTTGGAGCATTATTGAACCAAACTCAATTAAGTTTATTATTTAATTCGTGTAATGTAACATTTATATATGATTTAAATTTCTGGATGAAATAAGAAACATGATTGCCACTAAAATTAATGTTTATTATAAAATTACCATTGAAATCAATTTACAATTGATTGTTTGGTGTTTTATATATATATAGATAGCTAATCTTAAACTTTAGTTCATAATTGATTGTTAAGAAGTTATTGTTGTTATTTCATAATCAGAGTATATAATTTTTATCAGCTTCATTGTACTACTTCCGTCTCGTTCTAAGTGTTGCGTTTTCCTTTTTTGTTGTCCCAACGTAAGTGTTATATTTCATTTTTAAAACAACTTTATTACTCATACATTTTAAATAATTTTTATTATCATTTATATTATTTTTCAACAATCCTTAAATTACGTGCCAAAAAACAAATGCAACACTTAACTTGAGAATCATGGTGTATATTTTACCATGATTCACTGTAGTATAGTAATAAATTATTTATTTTTCCTCATTATTTATAATCAAAAAGTTATAAAACACTTAGAATTTTGATCAAACAATACCTTAATTAATATCAGAACGGAGTGATACTTTGATTTGAAACATTGGATGCAATAATTGAATAGAGAATACTAAAATGTTTGGATACGGAATAAATTTGTAAATAATATTGGTATAAATTTGCATTGGTAGCATGAAACATACATATATATTTATTTTAGGTGGTTTGGAAAAATCAGTATCATAAAGAAGTTGATTTTGCAAATTTAGTAAGTTGTTGTGGCACGCCTTGTCCTTATGTTGTTTGCATCATGATCACACAAAACATATACAGTAATAATTCATTGTGTGCACATTACTCGTGTAGAGATTTATCAAATAATATGGAGTACTATAATATCACCAAGTAGTATAATTCTACCCTTGAAAAAACAAGTACTAGAGATCTAATGATTTTATTTTGTTAATAATCGCATTTAATCATTTCATATCTAGAAGTGGGTGATGGCTACATAATTAAAAAATATAATTCAATAGTTTATCTATGTACTCATTATTATATACTATATATGTTAGAGAATTTGTGCAAATCGTAATTTATGCAAAAATAGGTAAATTATTTTAATACTAGCTCATGCTGAGATTAAAATTACTTTACAAATCAAATTAAAAATTAAACAAAACAAGCTTGAAATCAGTCATGTACCGATTGGAAATTGAAAACTAAAAAATGGGGAAACAAGAATGTGTTACGTGGCATGTACCGATTTGGAATTGGAGATGACTCGTTTGATATGAAGAATATGCCGATTAATCAATTTAAAATGCTAAAGTTTTGTGCATGCATGATGAACAAGGGTCATTTCTTTAATTTAAATTAGTTTATTTATTTTTAGTTAAATAAAAAATATTATTATATAGTTTGGAGAGGAAATTTAGAAAAACATACTATATATTATACCTCAAAATAAATAAGACAAATGGAATATCTTAATTCTTTCCCATTCCCTCACTTTGTCACTAATTCTCTATTCTTTCTCCAAGATTCTTCTAATGTTCTTCGGGATGGCAAAATTACCCGTGAACTCGGCTATCCGCGGGTATTTAATTTTAATGGGGTGGGTATAGGTACAACATTTTAGGGTCGGGAACGGGTACGGGTGTATAGGTACCCGTCCCGAACCTGCCCCGATAATATTATTTACTTATATTTTTTATAATCACACTTAAAAGTTTAGCTAAGGTAATAAAACTTATGTATTAGTTACGTTTGAAAATTATGATCTATTATGTAGTAATATTTTAAAGCTTCTAGAAGTTTTACGTTTGATGTAATAATTTTTAATATGCTTATGTATATAAACATTTTATTGTTTAACATATACCTAATGGGGATCTGTCTCCCACTGGATAATACCCGCCCCGACCCCATCCCGATTTAAATGAGTAATAGGGCGAATATGGGTATGAAATTATAAAACAAGTATGGAGACGGGAAAGCAAAATCCGCCCCGAAGCCGCGGGTTGCCATCCCTAAATGTTCTTATATCGTTGTAGCAAAGCAATATGTTTAAATTGTGATAAAAGATTAGCACTTTCCTCAAAATTATGTTAACAGCCAGTATGCTTGCTATTTATTATACGTACAATGAAAATAAGTAAAGCGTGAAGTAATATAAAACTGAAATTTGAAGTGTGACGTGTGAATATAAAACTGAAATTTTAAGTGTGAAAATTGTGGGCTGAACATATCGATTTATTCACTTAAATAAATAAAAAATAAGTATAATCGTAAAAGTTTTCAATATTACTAACATTTAGCATATCTACTGTGCGTTAAAATAAATAAATATACATCATAAAAAATTTGTGACATTTGAAAGCATTTGAAAATGTAATTAATTTCAATTTTGTGTAGTGCGAAGTTAATTAATCTCGTGGTCTGCTGGTCATATTTTTTTAAGTCATTCTAAAAAAAGTGACATTTTCTCTAAAAGAAAAGGATTCATCTTTAAAATATATCACTTTTACTTTTTAAATTATAATATTTTAATTTTTTAATTTCTATGTCAAATATCTTGTAACTATATTTAACGGAACTGTGGCAGTATATTCTTAAATACTACCCTTCCTTCCTATTTATTTATGCGCATTTGACCAAATTTTTTTCACAATTTAGTCAAATGAGACGGTTGAACTAATATTTAAACGTGCATAATAACTACCGACTTTACATTTCACTAGTTAAATTATTTGTTATAGTGTTTATTAGGACAGCTCCACCGTCCGCGGTAGACACAACTTAACGTGTCCACAACTAATATGGCAATGCTACATCGCATATGAGTTACTATAATTTCTCATATATTTTTTATTAATTTATTAATATTATTTTTTATTGGATAATATTAAACTATACCTTAATCAATAAATTCTAAACAAAAAGTGAGAATTAATAAAAATTTATATTTATTTACGATCATATTACATAATTCATGGGTGAATTAATCTCGCACACCGCACACAGGTGAGCTTTTTTGTAGTGTTTACTCTTCATGCTTCAAAGAGCGTACTGATTTCCTTGATATTCCTCTAAATCAAAATTGGTAGTAGATATCTACTTTTACATTTGTGTTGGATTAAGAATCAATCCACAACAAAACGAATAAAAAGAGTATGAAGGTTGCAAGAAATTTGGAGTTCATATCTTGAGTTTAAAGAATTAAGATTGTCGCTCGAATAGTTTGGTCTCGACTTCGCTGGCAGAGCATGCAAAACAAGACCGGAGAGTGGTTGGAGTTCTCTGCAGAGAGTCTCTGACGCTCAAGTCAGCTCGTAGTGGACTTGAAAACATGTTTATGCAAGGAATACATATGAAATATATGAGTGAATGTTAAGAGTAGCTAACATTAGCAATGAAAATGGATGAGGTATATATAGATAAGATATATATATAGAGGGCAAAAAAATAATATTACCTAGATAACAACATTTGATACCATAGTACAAGTCGTTAAATTCTCTCCAATAGTGTAGAGTCACGTCAACAATGGTCTTACTTTGTTGTTAGAGTCTTTCCTACGTGGATGTCAAGTATTCTAGACATATGTCAGACAATCTCTGACATGTGTCAGTTTGTTATTCACATAATACACGCCTCTGCAGACCCACAAATGCTAGATAAAGAAAAAGAATAACCTACCGGGTCTGAGCCCATTATGCTATTAAGCCCAATGATGATCAATCGAGCTTTGTTGTGCAGATCCCACCAGCTATGCAAGTAAAACCTCATGTTCATAAGAACATCTACTATGGGTGTGTGTTTTGGGGAAGTTGAAGACTTGAAAGAAGTAGTGTCATAGTGGAGTGATGTTTTGAGGTAGCACAAAAGTGAAGAGTAGCAAAAATGCTACCTAAGTAGTAAAATGAAGTTGGACCCCACCAACTTTATTTGCTTCAACTTTTGTATTTTTCATTAGTATTATGATTGTGGGGTACATCAAATAGTTAAATTTAAGACAGCACCATAGTGGAAAAAAATTGAGATAGTTAAAAAAGTTGATATTTAATAATGTGTAGCACATTTAGCACACACTATGGATAGCACCATAGTGGATGCTCTAAATGAGCTATGCTGTAGTAGACCCCGAGTCAAGGGAAGTATCTCACATAGCCAGAAGAGCCTTCAAAGGCTTATCCTTCAGTGACTAAATCGCGAAATAGTTTATAATATAAACTAAGCTGATACTAATTTGTCCATATCAATTTGGCAACATTACACTCCATCCCAATTAATAGAGCAATGTTGCTTTAATCGCAAATATCCACTCAATTTAATATACTTTTTATTCAATTAAATTTATTAATGGGAAAATTTTAAAATATTTTCTTAGCTAAAATTACAGGTAAAATATACTCATATTTTTTTAATACATTAAAAAAAAAATACTCAAAAAGATATACTTACAGGGGTGGTTTTGGAGCAGTGCGAGGTCGACGATCGCACATGACCCCCTGATCGTTGTGGCTCCGAAAAATATTGTTCGTACATATGTATAATTATAAATATATTGAAAAATGATTAATTAAATCTTGTAGGGTAGATGGTAGATTACTTCCACTATAGAGATAGAGTGATCTGTGTAAACTTTGAATTCTCGTCTATTAATTTTTTTGAGTTTCTTTTTAAAATTTTTTTTTAATACAACACTAGAATTATTGAATGAATGTATTTAATATTTATATTTTTATTAATAATAAATTTATTTCAAAATTTGCACGAGTTCCCTTTTAAGTTTGTCCTGATCCTGTATACTTATTATTCAACCTAAAACATGTGTCTAAGTTCTCGTAATTAAACGAGGCCTATAATACTTAGTAAGCTGACCTTAGTCGTATCTCAAGAAAGGTTTAGTAGGGTTTTCTAATTCAAGTGATAAAGATTAAACATTGTAAAAGTCCTAAACATCCTATCAAAATGCAATTCATAAGATTAACTAGAATTAAATAATCAAACAGTAAATTAAATAACGGGAATCTGGAATAAAAGGTCTAAGTTTCGAATATCTTCATCGATCATTTCATGTCAAGATTAATTTATACTTCCATTTACTAATCAAGAATTCCTAAGAGCTATATAATTAATAGCCTTCGCATTTATAATTAGACTGTGACTATAACTCACTCATTTAAGTCACACAATTAAGAATTCAAAGATAGATAAATGAACACTCGGTTTATACATTTTCGATTCAAACCGATATTGATTAGACCTAGATTCGACACTAGAATTATCTCTCGAGCTCAACCAGTGTCTATGGAATTGAAACGGTGATCAATCAGTCCAACAAACATAATCTAATCAATAAGCATGAACAATCTAAACATCAACAAATCAATTAAGAAATCCAAAACCTAGTGATAATCAACTACTCAAATCCTTTCACATAATCATATAATAAGAGATCCATGGGAAGTACTTACTAACGATTACAATCCGGGAATCGAGCAGTCGATCTCCCCCGTTAATCCATCTTCCCAAAGGTCAAGTACAAACTACTGTTTTTAGAGAGTTCTAATGTCTAAGAATGCTAATCTATCGAGTTTGCAGGCCTCCCCCTTCAAATGCCTTTTTTTTCCTCTTTAAATCGCGTCAAAATCGTCAAATTAACGGGCCTAGCAACTACCCAGCGGTCGCTGGGGTGCACTCTCTGAATTTCTGAAATTCTGCACCCCAGCGACCGTTGGCCTATGAAAAATATGAAATTTTGGAAAATGTAAAATTGAAGCTCGTCTCGATAGGAGTCCATAGCCGCAAACGGATCCAAATTCAGAGTTGTAACGAAGGAGAACGAGTCAAAACAAAATTGTTGAGCAAAACGTAACAATTTTGCATATGGTCATGCTCTCGCATTCTTTCTACTCTCGTCTTCTGCCCGTAACTCCTAGCAAGCTCCCGTCCGGTTTTCTCAGCTTTGTTCGGCTTAGCACATACGACATAATCGGCACCAATTCAGCTCCTATCCGTCTTTCATTTCACCATCCTACACCAAACATGAAAACAACAAAAATCGGCATAATACGAAATAAAAAGATACGAAAACAAAACAAACTAAAACCTAAACACGACAAAAAATCAACTAAAAACACACAAAAAATGAACTATACACTTATCCACTAAAACAAAATCAGGCAATTGAACAAATTTTACCCCAATGTCAAATCTTGCACCAAGGTCAATCTTGCTCAAGCCCAAGCTTGTGCCAATGAAAAGTTTGCGCTAAGGCCAGCTTGCGTCAATGGACAAATAATTTGAGCATTTGTTAACTGCATTTTCACAATTGAGTATCTTTTACTTTGTCAAATTTTTAAAACAATAAAAATTTATTAAAATAATAAAACGTGCATAAGAATGATATTAAGGAAATGAGATTGAGGAAATATTGATATATGAGTGTTTTGAGGCAGTACTCCGATCCAATGAGAAACTGGAATCTAGAAGAGCAATGTGGGGTCTACAGTCTAATTCCAGGAAGGAACACACATGTCATCATACATTTCCCTCTCTACCGTTACCTTTTTCCCTTTCATAACACAAACCCAATCAAATACTACTTTCCAAAAGGATGTACCCATTAATATAATCGGCCCCACTTATTTTTCTATCTAATACCAACTTAAATATTTATAATAATATTTTTTAAAAAATATTTTGACCCGACGGCCTACCCGAAACCGAGTGGGTTAGGTTAGGGCCGAAATATTTTAGTCCAAAATAAAAAAAATACGAATAACCCGAACTGAAAATAGCCCAAAATTAAATGGGCTGATCCAAAACCGAGTGGATTGACCCGATTGACATCCCTAGGTGACTCACCATATATATATGGGTTTAAGTAGTCATTAGGGGTGTGCATCGGTCGGTTCGGTTATTGACCGAACCAAAAAATAAAAATTGCAAACCGAACTGAAACCTATTAGTTTTAAAATTTAAAAACCGAACCGCGAAGCGAATGAAATAAAAATCGAACCAAAACCGACCAAAATCTATCGATTCGGTTGATTTTCTTAGTTCGGTTCTTGCATACCCCTAGTAGTCATCCACAACCAATGCGAGACATTTTTAACACAAATGAAAAATAACAAACATGTTGCACATTTTCTTAATTGAGAGAGTAAGAATTAATCTTTTGTACTCATATTTGATAAAATAATTTCGAGCTACATTTGTCGGGATGGGAGAATCAAGGTTATGTTAAACAATATCATGTTATCCTTGAGCGTGACATGATGTCGATTTTCTAATCCTGAAATATGAATTATGAAAATGTATTTAGATTTTGTTTATGCCTATTACATACACAGAATTCAGTAACAAATAATTCCAAGTAGAATATGAATTTTAATACTCTCTCTTTCTGTTCTCCATTTTAATAGTCTTAATTTATATTAATTATGTGTATTAAAATAATTAAATGAGATTATTGAAATGCGAGGGATGGAGTAACATAAATCTCACCTAATTATCGACGATATTCACACCAACGACTAAGCTACGATCCTTGAAATCCAAATATATTGGGACAAAATAGGAGATCTTACACAATAATAATGTAGAGTTACATCTGCAAAGGAAATATGTAGTTGGGGAAATAGGCTGTAATAACTATTTACAAATAATATATTCAAAAATTAGACAATATACTAACTATATTTGAAATTAAATGTCAAAAATAATCTTAAAAATAGTAGGGGCGTAGCTAACGAAATTAGTTAATAAGTTACATTTTTGAATAAAATAGTTAGTATTTATTATTTTTCTAATTTATTATACGTAAATGATTAGTATAGAATTTAAAGTAAGTTCTTTTGCCCATGTGCTTTGTATTTTTCTTTCTATCTTTTTGGTTTAGTAAATTAATCATAAATTGCTACAACAAACTCCAATGTTTAGTTTGTTACTACTAATTATTAATGCATTTCCAACCTTTAACCAATGCTAACTCTTGTAATGTTACTTATTATTAGTATTAATTAAGCAAAGTTGAAATTAGAATGACCAGTAAGAGGTCAAGTGTCTTGGACGAGAGAACAGACAACTAAAAATTCAATCCGATAATGGTATTGATCTTAATGTTTAAGACAATAGGTTTCGAGTTCGAGATTTTTGTGACGCTGCTATGTAATTTAATTATTATAATCCATTTTTTTTGAAAAAAATAAATCCAGACTTACTAAAAAAATGTTTAAAATTGGCTCAAAAGGGAGTGCATTGATGCAATTGACATCCATACTCTTGTTTCTAAACATAATTAAGTATATATGGATAATTTAAAATAAGAAGAGACCTAATTGATTTTAATAGTCTTTTATGTGTTGTTCTTGTAGGGTTTGATGGAGAATATATCCTGAAAAGAAACAAGTCAAAATTTACTTTGTGGAGCGACGTGTCCTTTAAAAAGAATACAAAGGCCCCTCCCCCCATACTATTTTCCTTTTCATTACTTTTTGCTGCTCCGTACTTGTTTCTGCACTTTTAATTTCTTTTCTGCCTTCACCATTTTTAAACTAATTAATACTCCTTATTTTAGCTATATCACTTTCATCTAAGAAGCATACAAGATTGAATTGTTTCTGGTATAATTTATGAACATTAAATAACATATGTACATGTATAAGTTGTATTTTTGTGTGATTAATATAATTTTCAAATATATATTGATGGGAGTATACTATATAATTTATATGAACAACTACGATTATTAATTGGAAATGTTTTACATAAGATTTTATAACCTTCTTATTATTAATGTTTTAAGAAAATAATAAACATAAAGAAGGAAGATAACAGCTTGAAGTCTTAAGGATCTAGTGAGGCTCAACATATCAAAATTGTATATATTTATGTTTTAGGCCTACGTACCACAAACTAATACACACATTCATATACATCTAGAATTCAATAAAGAAAAATTGAAAATGAGAATGTACATATATTAATATTAGCCGCCCACAATGAGAGTTGTTGATTTGTATATAAATGATTTGACATGTAATGTGTTGCAGTGTTGGTCATTATATTGGTATATAAGGGAATGTACTAAACTTTTCTTCGTTAGGATTGAGAGGCTCAAATTGCTTAAGATAAGCTTGATTAAAATGATAAGGTTGTCTTCTCTGGATAAGAGAGAAATAAATTTGTTTAGATATATTCTCGAAAACTGAGTTGATCTTGTCTTATCAAATAAATGATCTAATAACAGACAAGATCGTGTGAGTAAGATTGTGGATTAAGACTGTTAAGCTTTTATTAAATCTAAGTGTTATTTAGAGGTTGATTAAAATGGACAACTTACTATTAATGAACAGTTTGCGGGTGGATATGATGATTAATATGAAATAAGAAAAATGCAAAAGGTAAAGAACACATATATTTTTTTGTGGGTTGAGAAATCACTTGTCACTACGTCCAAACAATCCAGACTAGAGAATCCATTAATCTTGGATTCCTCATTTGTTTATATTGCCCAAGTACCATCAACCAATCTTGTCAAAACTAGACATTGCTCAATGCACAAGTTATGAGTTATGACTCTTATAAACTTGAGATCAAACCTAGATCTTTTGTACTAGCTTCATTATCTTACAAAGCTTGATAAACAAAATTGTAGAAGGTATCTAGAACTGATACAAAGTTTAAGAGCAATGCTAAAGTATAGTTCTAAAGGTTCTAAACTTATGATATTTTAGAGTGGACTTAGAACAAAATCTGCAATCTATATCTATGCAACATTTGAGAAATCTCTTCTTATTTTGAGTGTTGAATATGGCGTTGAAGTGTTGGATGATTTCTTGCAGAGTCTTGACTCTTTCTAATTTCTCATGCATTTTCTAAATAATGACTTGAAATATTCATAGGCTTTCCAATTGAATAGTATTCGTTGGAGAAACATTTTATGTGTAAAACTACCCATTGCATGATGATTGTACTTCTAGTCGTTAGAATTCCTTCTATGTGGCATTTGACGTGGACATTGAACAAGTCAACCGGATCTATTTAGGCAGATCATTTCAACCTTAGTGTGCAGCTTGTTGTTGTTCTTATGTTAAATTCAAATAATTTCGTCTCCCTCTTGGACAGGTTGACTTCTCGATTTGGTCTCAGTCAAGTCGACTCCTCGATATGGTTCTCAAGGAGGTCGATGTTGATCTCCTATAGGCCTCTCAATGTTGATCTCCTCTTGAGCAAGTCACCTCCTACACCATATGATCAAATTGATCTTACTCCACTTGGTCAGATTGACACTAAGACTTCAAATCAGGTCGATGCAGACAGTTTGACTTTTCGGGTTGATATGGACAAATCGATCCATCGATCTTATTTGCATTCTTCCTCTTAATTTGTTATCTTTTAAGAAAGTGCATTCAACTCCCTAACAAGCGAGTTGCCCTAATTACAATAGCTTTCTTACAAAGACAATATACAAATTTAGATTTCATTTCGTATCATCAAAACATACAAAAAGATTCTTAAAATCAAGTAGATAAATAATACTACATCGTCTCACTAAATATGTCTTGTTTCTATTTTGCACTTAAATTAGGACAATATTGTTTAGTACTTTAAAAATGTTGTAATCATAATTAAGATAATATTTTTATTGATTTTTAATTTTATTTAAATTATGTAAAATAATATATTTAATAATTTTTACTTTATAAAATTGTATAATTTAATATTAATTCAGATTTTTATTAATTAATAATTATTGAGATAATTAAAAGAATTTCCTATAATTTTTTTTTCATTTCAATTCAGTATAGGCCCCAATCAAAAGAATAGAAACAATGAATTTCAATTTTCAATTCCCGCAACATCACACAACAATAATCAAAAGCAACATTGGTGCTAATTTTTCATTTCAATTTAAAAAGGCAGATCCAACAAATCATTGCAAAATTTCCCTCTATTCTGCAAACCACATTTCACATTACAAAATTTTAACAAATTACAAGAGAAGTTAAGTCTAAAACGGTGAAAAAAGATTTGCAAATGTCTGGATCTTCTTGGTTTAAGAGAATCTAAGACGATATTTCAGAGAATCTGATAATGTCCCGCTCTCTTGGGGTTAGAGTTTCAGTGCCGCTAGGATGAGTGAGGGAGATATGAGAGATCTAGAAGAGAGAAAGGGTTAGAACTTCCCCACAGTGCCGCAAACAAGGGAGAAAGATGATAGATTTAGAAGATATAATGGAAGAGAGGATAAATGATAGAGATTCATCGTTATTTGGGTGAGAGAAAAAGAGAGTGGAGAATTTTGAAAGACTACAAAAGTGAGAGAAAATGAGTTTCTTTGGGCTTAGGGTTGGGCAGTATGAATGAGCCAATTAGGAGTTAATTAGGTAATATTAATTGGTGTTTATTTAGATAATTATTCTTATGAGCTTAATTAAAAATTCCTTATTATTTCTTAAAATGAAAACCAGACATAAATAATTGGACGCCTTAAAACGAAATACATGACATCTTTAATGAGATGGATGGAGTAATTTTTTGATAAAAAATTATTAATTATAAATTTTTGTTGGTCTCGATTGAGCAGTTATTGAAACACTCATTTTCCCGAAAAATAATTTGAAGCGAATAAAGATAAAATTTTATTATAATATATATATATATATATATATATATAAAACGACGTGTCATTCGACTCACCACACATTTCCACACTCCAAGCAACTGAAAATGATAATGTGGGGAATGGGCATCAATAAAGTATACTCAGTGTGTGATCATATGCTAACATTGTCCAAGTTAATAAAACGGTAAAGCACATATGGTAGCATGACATAGCATAATTGATTCGCTCTGTGGCATACCAAGGACTGTGACGTCCCGAACCCTATTTACGGGATCCTGACTACATAACATATATATTGCGCAATAACTAGAGTGAGAACAACATGAAACAGTTTTAAAACGGCCCTGCTCATCACCAACTGATTTCATAATCACACATACGGCTAAACACATAATATTAAAATGGACAATAGTAATCATCTGCATAACTGAATTAGATCACCACACCTGATTTCGACTCCTGACAATCCAAATAAGAACTACTAAACGTGACGAAAAGATGCAATGTCTGGTTTTAGTTTCTATGAGTGTGAAAACAAAGTAAAATAAGGGTGTTCTTATAAACATGCATAGGAGTTGGTCTATTTAAACTATCATCTGCATGCATGAGTTTAAAAGAAAGAGGACTTGTATACCTCAAAGCATGTTTTATGCTTGGACGATGTATCAAACCTGTTTTCAATTGCACTTTAATGAGAATAAATGTTTCTATTATTAGTTTGTAATATATTATTGTTATATATTAAATTGCAAACAAGTCCATTTATTACAATTGTAGACTGTGTGGTTGATCGATGATCACGGAAGGTCACACAGGCGGCTCCTTTGTAATATAAAGTCATAGTCTAGACAGACTTGGACAGTCTAGTCGGTAAAGGTTGCGATATCATTTCGATTCGAGAGCTGGCCTTAGCCCGCATAATAATGTCGGTATGTACTAGCGGTTACACATGCTTTGTGTATACATATGGAGAGGTTTCACAGTGAGATAAGTTCTAACGTGCTGATACTTAGAACGAGGTCTCAGAAATTAATTCATTACTTAATCTGTGATGATGACATTAGAATAGGCGGTTGATTATACGCTGCTTTGATCCATTTATGCTTGCGAATTTTTCGTAACTCTAAATTAGTGATGTCTTGGGCTGTAGTGATTGGCTTAGCCAGAAGTGCTCGACTATTAGTCGTACAGAATCGCGTCTCTGTGATACGAGTTGATAAATCCGCGTGAGGCGTTCAGAAAGGTTTATTCCATAAGAAACCCGGTTGGTTGGGGATTTATTCCATATGTAATTTTAAATGTCTGAAATGATATGGTACTTTCTCACAATGTGTTTGCTTGCCTTGTGGATCCGTGGTTCCCTTGAGTTTGCCATTGCACCAGAGTTATCACATTGAACCGTGATACTCGAAGGCATACTCAGAATCACATCTAGATCCATCAAGAAGCTCCTAAGCCAAACTGATTCCTTTGAGGCCTCTGTCATGACCACATATTCGGTTTCCATGGTAGAGTCCGTGATGTATTTCTGCTTCACACTCCTCCATGTCATGGCTCCGCCTCTCAAAGTTAACACATAACTGGAGGTCAAAATTTTCTCGAGTCTCGATTCGTCTGAAAATCAGAATCTGTTTAACCCAAAGGATAAAGGTTGTCCGACTAGTAAACCAAACAACACTCCCTAGTCCGTTTAAGATACTTAAGTATGTTCTTTACTGCCATCCATTAATCCTTTCTTGGGTTAGACTTATCTTGCTCCATGCCTGCGACAAAGCAAATATCCGGCCTAGTACACATCATAGCATACATGCACTACTAGAAAAACGCTCATAGATGACATTAAATCAGAGTGATGTATGAGGGTAAAAAACTGTCAAATATGCCTGTCTCATCTATTCGTCGCTCATAGATGACACTGAAAACGGGTAATGTATGCGCTCATAGATGACATTATTTTATTAAACGATGACACGAAAATAATGTCATCTATTTTATAATACATGACACAATATAATGTCATCTATATTAAAAAAATGTCATTTATAAGCGAGAAGTTGATACATTTAGGTGCAATACATGACTTTTTCAGAATGTCATCTATAATTCATAAGATGACATTAATTTAATGTCATCTATATTAAAAAATGTCATTTATAAGCGAGAAGTTGACACATTTAGGTGCAATACATCACTTTTTCAGAATGTCATCTATAATTCATAAGATGACATTAATTTAATGTCATCTATAATCTGATAAATTTAACCATTTTCGTATTTTTTCATTAATTAACCTGTATTTAATAATTTTGGTTTCATCAATATATTTTACAAAATAAAATAATGCGAAATAGAGAATTCATACACGCACTAAAAATATTTATATGCATTAATTGTCTAATATTCAACTTCGTACACGGAAATAAAAATAACAATGACAAAATACTAACAAGTTTGGGTTAATATTTCAATCCACCTTAACTAATGTAACTTAAACTAGTACACGGACCCAAAGCAGTAGAAGTTTGAATCACCATGCCCAAAATCACCAAACTTCTTCATCGATCAACGCAATATCACTTCACATGTCAATCTACAAGAAAATCGAGTTAGAGTGAGACTTTTTTTTAGTTAAATATGTGAAAAGTACTTAGAAATAAAATTGAATGAGTTATTTTACTAACCTCATTGATCACAATGGTCGCCCAATCCTCACGAACCTCGTCACATAATATAGACTCTTGTTCTCCATATCGAAGTTAGAACTAAGATTTTACAAATTAGAACTCAATTTTTACAGCGACCAAACATAACAACTTTTCAGGTTGGTGATTAAGAGTAAAAGCTGTTGAATACTCTCAGTCAAGTTCGAAGTAGATTTTAAACTATATCACATTCTTAGAATATACTGTTGGTCCCGAAAGAGCTAGATTGGTGTATGGGGGGGGGGGGGGAGGACACCAACTCAAACTTTTTAGGTTTTCTTGTTCAAAGTTCAAGTATAAGGTTTAAGCACACTTTATAAATAAAGATAGCTTAGGTTAGCTTAGGGTTTCTTCTTGTGAAGAAGAAACAACTTAGCTCAAATAAACCTTAGGTGAAAAGAAACACTTAATAAGATTAACTTTAAGAAAGTTAACCTTGATTAATGTTGTGTGCGGAATTCGGTGGTTAATGCTCTTTGTAGTTAGAAACGTTTTCTTTAGTCAATCTTTTAACACAAACAAGTTAATGCAAGAGTATGAAGGATATGATAATGAAGTAAAACAGAAATTAAGAACACAAGGTATTTAACGTGGTTCGGGATAAACTTTCCCTACGTCCACGGCTCGATCAAAACTAGATCGAAATCTACTATGTCTCCTTTCTTTTTACTCGTTGAGTACGAGCCTCAAGCTTTATCAAAACTAGATAACAACTTGAGATTACACTTCTTAGATTGAAGAACTACAATCTAAATCTTACAAATCTTGGATCAAAACTAGATCCTAACTTGGGTTTTGTAAACAGCAAATTTCCAGAAAACTATCTTCAAAAGAATAATAAAACACTCAGAGAATTCTAGAGCTTGAAGGAGTGCTTTTAGAGCTTTGAATATTTGAAGATATTTGAGCAGAGTTTGAGCTTTGTAATCGTGAATTCTCGTGCTCATTCCTGGAGGTGAAGGTGGTATTTATAGCCTCTTGAAGAAAACTATCCGTTGGAGAAGAAGATGTCCTTCTTCATCGCATTAATGACTGCATTAAATGCATGGCAGTGTTGTTGAAGCACGCGCTGTCAAAATGAGAGTGGTTACCACCTTTCATGAGATTTCCCAATGTATTGCCATACTGGGAATGATTCACCGTACTGGAATTTTGATATCCTTGTACTTCATTCCTTAAAGCATGCTGTTGATGTGACAATACATGGAGTGGTTGACTTGTGACAAATTTAGGTATGTCGGCAGTCCACCGTAGTAATGGTGTGGATTATAACAGCTCGCTGTCTTACCACAGATGCATATTGTTCCTTACCATATCTTTGAGACGAGCTGTCCACATTTTGTTAATTGGTTTGATTCCCAATTAACATGTACTTCTTGATTTTGACCTTTTGAGAAGTTTGAGTTAACAGAT